>JANHZU010008088.1:10556-32330 GCA_032468055.1 Acrochordus granulatus
TAGCCTCAACCAGCTCAGACAGGGAGGATGCTATGCAGCAGGGAGGCTGATAAAGTAGCAACACTTTATCACATATAACACATCCCATGAGCTGAGCTTCAAGAACAGGGTCTCACAATCAAACTCTTGTGGAGCAAGGCTCCTGGAGGCAAACAGATTCTCGGATGACCACTGCCACCCTATTTCCCCTGCTCTGGGGCCTTGGCTGGTGCGAAACCTTGAACCTAGCTGGATACATCTCCAAGAGATGTGTTCATGCTGTAGGCCCTGTGGTCCAGCTGCTACTGATGAGCACCAGGTCAGTCAATAATAAAGCTCCCCTCATCCGTGACATGTTACTGTCAATGGCATTGTTATGTTGTGTGAATGCCCCCAAATCATGTATTTTGATTTTGATCCAGATATCATTCACAAATCTAAACCAGTGGATGAGGGGAACCCTGTGAAAGAGTTCAAAGCTTTGAATTCAAATTCTTCCAAGTAAAGATTGGCCACAATAGGAGATACAGGGGACTCCATTGCATAGCCGTGTTTTTGTCTGTAAAAGCTGTCATTGAATTTGAAATAAGTATTTGTCAGACAGAGGTCCAAATCTGTACAAATACAGTCAGGGCTAAGTTTAGTTCTGTGTGCTAATGTGCTGTCTTGTAAAAGTCTTTTTCTCATTGCACTGACTGCCTCATCTGCAGGAATGCATACAATGAGACAAGTTACATTGTTTCATCAGAATCTAACTTGATATTTTGACCTTGGTTGACAAAATCTTGTGAATTATTAATGTGGTGTGAAGAACTGAAGGTTTTCACAAATCACTTGATTTTGTGGACAGAAAATAAGAACAGACAGAAAAGGTAGACATATACTGGGGGAAAAGAGAGACTGACCTTCAAATTAAGATCTATTTTTGGAAACTAACAAAAATTTGGTTTTAAATTAATGGAAGACAAGTTTATCAAATGGGAAAAATGACTATTGAGAATCAACTCACACTCTTTCAGTCCTGTATAGATGATACTAAGTACCATATTATATACCAGCTGATTAAACACACACACATACATACTTTCTGCAATAATAATACTACTAACACATTATTATACAAATAATAATTAACTCAGCTACCAACCCAACTCCTAAACAGTGATTCTAGTGGTACTCCCACCCACTTTCTCCAGGAAACACATGTTATCCCATGAGCTGTTATATGAGAACTATACTATCAAGACAGCACCTATTCACTTCTCATTGGTCAGACAAGAGGAGAAGTGAGCATGACTTGGTCCTTGCAACAATATATGTTAAGATGTATTTTGTGGTTGCCAAAATTTAGCCAGCAAGTTCTGGAATGGATAATCTTGTACCTTCAATTGTTCTCTGTCTCCAATTTCTCCTAGAGAGTAGGTGAAGTTTTAGAACACTCCTATAGTATTTTTGACTGGAGTTATTGTGACAGCCCAATAAAAGTGACTAAATGAGGACAGCTAATCCTGGGTTGTTTAGGGTTAAAACATGTCTTCTTCTATCCTCCCCCACTAGACTGCATAAAGATATTTGTACTAAACATCCACCACTAGCCTAGATACAGGTATTGTCCAAATCCAGGAAATAGTTCAGTTTCTTCATAGGAGGTGGCCACTTAGCTGGACAAAATATTATGCAGATTTACATAAATCTTCCTCCTCTCTCTCTCTTTCTCTCTCTCTGTCTGGTGTATAATTACCGTGCAACCTGTGTGTGCCTGCTCAATCTTCTACCTGGATGGAGCTGCTGATGGGTTTCTTCTGTTTATTTCAGATTTGAAAATGCTTCCCAAAGGAAATGCCTTAAAAACTAAACTAGGACTTATGGGCATCTATAAGAACTGTACATTATTGTGGCTAGTTTTTAATGGGTACTATTAAAAATTATGCTTTCTTATATTCAACTGCAGAAGCAGATGGTAAAGATTAAGATGAAAGTGACCAATGAAATTAATGTATGACCACAGTCATAAGTGATAAGACTACAAAAAAAAATAATTCCAGTCTTGTTATCAGTAGAATAACATTTAAATAATGGATATCGTTATACCCTCTCACAAGAGGAACTGGGAGAAAAGAGTACATTAAAGAACAGGAAATCAAGTATCTGAATTTAGCAATGGAGTTTGGAAAGATAAAGTAACTCTACACCCTCCACAATAAATCATCCTATGCTGCTTTGTTGTGTATGTTTGGGAGGGTTCTTGAGAGAGATTCTTTGGGAGGTTCTTGAGAGAGATGAGTGAAGAATGCCAAGTGTATATATTCCCAGCAAGGTTACCCATAGTGATCATCCTAGCTGCCCAGATAGATCAAGCAGACACCTATAAGGGGCAGCAATGAAATAAGAAGAAGCTATAAGCTGATGATCATTTAAATGATAACAATAATGGCATCATTAAAGTTACATCAGTCTTCTAGTCATTCTCAAGTCAGAATCCTTCAGATATTGATGGAATAGCTACAGAAATATGACAGGCAACAGAAGAAGAATAAGTAAAAGTTCTAACCAAACTGTGTCAGTACATCTAGAAAATAATGTAATGGCCAACAGTTTGGAAGAGGTCATACGAATATCATAAAAAGGAGACTGAGCCATGTATGTAACTATTCTATAACATCCTTAATTATGCTACAAAAATAATAATTTGGATTATCCAACAAAAATTAGAGCCCATTGCATTCAAGATGGTTTTAGAAAAGGCCAAGTATATTATTGCTGATATATGCTGGATAATTGAGCCCAAGAAGTCAATATATATTTCATTAAGTATAAGTTAAGTAGATTTAAAAAGCAAAGGCTTTTTTATTGTATTGACCGTAGCCAGCTTTGGAGTATACTTAAGGAAATGAGTTTTCTATTGTCCTTGTTTGAAACTATATATAGGTCAGGATGCCCTAACTTGAACAGAACTTGGTGAAACAGTCTGGTTCCAGATTGATAATGAAAGTCAAACAGCACAGTGAAAAAGTGTGGCTAAGATTAAATACACAAAAGATCAAAGTAATGACAATGGGTACAACAAGTAGGCTTAGAACTGATAATAAAGATCTTGAAGTAGTGGATAGCATCTGCCTTTCTTTTACTGTTAATAGTAAAGGAAGAATAAAATAAAATAATAGTAAAATAAAATAATCAAGAAGAGTGAGGAAATATGCAACTTAGCTCTTGGCAAAATAGCAAGGGAGGCAATGGAAAAAGGTATTTAGATTCTGTAATGTGCCTATATCTACAAAACTTAGAATCCTGCAGACAACATCTCTCCCTCAATGATAATGAAGAAGAAGCAGGAAAGTGTATTGATATTTGTGAATTGTTGTTGAATTGTTGTTGAAGCAGACTGTTGAGAATACCAAGAATAGCCAAGAAAGCAAATGTATCATAGAACAAATCAGTCCAGAGTTTCCACTTGAAGTACAAATAACCGGGCTCAAATTACCATATTTTGGACACAGTATGTAAAAACCCTGGTTTTCTGAGTAAACCATAATGCTGGGTAAGGTGGAAAGACAAAAGATGAAGATAACCAGCAGCAAGGTGCATAGACTTCATTACATCAGCAATGAATGGATCATTGGAAAAAGACCAGGTTGGGGATGGATTATCCTGGAGAATGTCTACGTGGTTGCTAAAAGGTGACATTGACTTGAAGGTATATAATAAACGAATCAGTCCAAACATGGCCTCCTATATCTTTCATAATAATAATAATATCTTTATTGTCATTGCACCATGTACAACAAAATTAAAAAATGCCACCCAGTCAGTGCATCATTCATACAGTTTCATAGAAACTATGAGATGCATAACAAACAAAACTAAAAATGTTAGTTTTTATCATAAAAACTATCACACATATCACACACAACCACTCACTCTCCACATTAATTAGAGCAATGAGAATATAATTATATAAAAGCCAAATCATTAATAATGCAAATCTTGACAAAAATACATAATGCATCTAGAAATGAATAGAAACATGAATTAAGTTATTATTATTGTATCTAAGCCAAAACTATAAAGGTGAACAAATGGACTTTAAGGCAGGATGCAGCCTTCCCCTACTGGTGCCTCTTCATATACGGCCACTGCTGAGACTCCTGGTATGGTACGTAGTATTGTCAGGTGGAGAAAGGTCACTTTAAACTATGAAGGTTTGCAGAAAAAATAATTGCTTTAAAAAAAAAAAGATCTATAAAATCAAGTTTAATTAGAATCATGACCTCATATTTACCTTCTCAGAATTCCATTGTTAATCATGGAAGAGAAGAGTCCCAGGCCAAACACACATACACGCTTAGGAAGAGTTGCAAGAAAATTTATTTAGGATTTGGCAAATGCTGGCAATGGAAGGCAGAGTGCATGTGCAAATACATGTGCAGAGTAGCAAAGTCTCAAAGCCCTAGAGAGCTTGTCTGGAATGAGTTCCAAATGGTCAGAGTCTAATGGCAGTCATCAGCTGCTCCAGGTTTCAAAGAATGGCTAGTGGTTTCTATCACTGACTCTGAAGGCCACCTACTTGAAGGGGACTTCATTGTTAGCCACTGTGAGAACAGACTGCTGGACTAGATGAGTCTAATCCAACAGGGTAGTGCTTATAAATGAGTTTTCTTAGGCAACAGGTTCAGGAGGCAAATGCAGATTTCTGACCAGCTGATCCCAAAGGAGAACTGTTGGGCAGCAATGACTCTTAAACAGAGCCTGCATCAAAGATGGGAAAATCTCTTCTCTTCTGCTTTGTGCTCAGCCCTATGTGCTCTAGGACAGGAAGTAGGTCCTGGATCCAGCCTCTCCTATTCCTGCTGCCTCCAGATGATTGGAATGCTCCTTGGCCATGTCAGTCTTAGGTACCTGATTGTTAAGCTCTCCTTGAGGCTAATATTTGCCAGGCATTCTAAACAATTTCTTCCGTTTCAGACTCTACTTAGTCTGAGCTGGCCATCACAGGTCATGCCTCTAGTCTCTTCAGAATGTCTTGAAACTCAACAGTCTTTATGTCTGTAAATAGATCCCAACCACCATCACTACAATAATAAAAAAGAGAATATTTGAGAGCCAGCTTGGTGTACTAGCTAAGGACACCAGGCTAGAACCCAGGACTCCACGAGTTCTAGTACTGCCTTACAAATAAAGCAGGAGGCAAAGCAGGGTGACTCTGAGCACTTTTTCTCCCTTAGCTCCAGGAAGAAGGCAATGACAAACCACTCCCAAAAATCTCTCCAAGAAAACGTCACCAGGAGTCAAGACTTGCTCAACAGCACCAAAACAAAGAAAAAAAAATGTTGTCCCTCAGAGGACAAAGATGAGTGAGCAGAGACCATAAGTTGTTCCAGAAATATAATAACTTACCAGAAGGAGATCTTTCAGTATAACAGATCAACAAAGGCCATCTCACAGAATCAGAGGGCTGGAAAGGGCCTTGGAAATCATCTAGTCCAATCTCTGCCCAAGGCAGGAGTCCTTATACCATTCAAGATAAATAGTTGTCTCAGCTGGATATTGTTGGCAATTTTGAGCCCCTTAAAATCAGTGTAGTTGATTTTAAGTCAACATGAATTTGACAAGAGCAAGTCTTGTTAATTACTTTTGTTTCAAATGTATTTAATAGGGAAACTTCCTTAGTAATGTTGTATAAACATTATACAGTATATCTTGACTTTAGCAAAATATTTGACAAAGCACTCCATAATTTGCTAAGTAGCAAGCTAGTTAAGTATGGGTTGAGTGGCATGTCTATTAAGTGGAGTAGATTGGATGGAAAACCATACTTTAAGAGTGGTTTCCTAATCATGCTGTCCCTTTCTCATGTTGTCAATACAATTTTCTTTGTTCTTCCATTCCTCATTGTTATCTTACTATTATTAGTATGGTAGCCTCCTTTTCTTATCTTTATCTTGTCTTTATCACCATTTTGCGTGTTGTCACACTTCTTGTTAGCCCCCTCCATTTTTTAGTTTTATATTCTGCTTTCTACAAGCTGTCCACAAAGACACAGAATCTTCTTTACAAAGTTATTTAATTGAACAATACCTGTGCAGACAGTTTTATCCCACAACAGCATTTGCTACAAGAGTAGGACTCATTAATTGAATGCACTTAGTGTTTTGTGCAGTGTCTCATCACAGAAACCCATAAAATGATTCAGATATAGACTGAACCCTTTACAATGACTTAAGTTTAGGGCTGTCTGTTTTATGTAAGTTTGAAAACATTGTTTCCTAGAGGTCATTTCCAGTTATGACCATCTAGGTCCACCATCTAGGTCCATTAATCTTTTCTCAAAATTATCTCTTTAAAAACTCATTATGCTCCATAAAATTTGTGAGAAGCAATTTTTCTTTCAGCTAATTTTAATCAATAACATGTCCTTTCTATAACAACCTCTCCCCCCCACCCCGGTACTTCAGAATGGACAATTGCCAGTCTGGTAGTCAAGAAATCATCATTAAATTTCATATCCTCACTAATAATTTGTGCTCTTCTCCAGCAGAGAGGAAATGCCATGGGACATTTTGTTCAGATCTAAAATGATGCACAGATAGAAGGATTAAAATTATCAGGAGCACTCAGTCAGAAACACTTGCCTAGAACCAGTTTGGGTGGTTGTGAGCAAGATTAACAGGACCAAGGGATTGTTCACAGCATTGAATGTAAAGTTTAAGTCAGGGTGTGATCTGACCAAGACAAGAACACTTGCTCTAATAAGAAAATCATATATGGAATGTGACCACTATCTTGATTATAATCATATATGGAATGTGACCACTACCTTCTTTTTGCTTCAGTTCTTCCAGTGTCAGGGCTCTCTTCATTCCTTGCTGGAGCTAGCTGCAGCAGGGTCGAGAAAAAATGGAAAGGCAGAAATGTCCACAAGCTCTGGCAGATCACTTAGTACAACTGTGAATTTCTACCATTGCTTCTATTGGGAAGAGTCCTTGCTCACTTGAGGCCTTAGGAATCTTCCTTTCTTCTGCCTTGCCCAGGATTCTTGATGGATGAAAGCCTTTGGGCAGCTTTGCCCAAGATTTTTGACAATGGTAGACTCAGCAAAGGATTTCTAAAGAATGCCATGTAGCTCTTGGTTATAGCAATTTAATTTATTCTCCATTTTTTTTATAAAAATGATTGAAATAAAGCCCAATAAATGGGAATGTGAGGGGAAAGTCACCATTCTAAAAACCTGGGGAATTATACTTAACTGATTTGTCCATTTTAAACATGGAACTGAACCATGTATGCAGGGTTTGGGGCAATTGCCCTCTTTGCCTGACTTTAAAGAAGCTCTGGTGCCATGTTTTTCAAACTTGGCAATTTTAAAATGTGAGGACTTCAGCTCCTGTAATTTGAAGTCGACACATCTTGAAGTTGCCAAGTTTGAAAAAAAGTTACTCTAGTGCATTAAACAAGTTATTTTATTAACTGAGCCTTTAACGGGCATTGCAACAAGCAAACTTCAGAAATCTCTGTTAGAACGGAACGCACACACAACTGAATGTAACCTCATTCTTTCTCTCTCTAGCTGGGAAATGAAAGTTTCTAAACAAATCCCATTCTCCTCGCTTGAGCTTAAATAGCCAGGGAAGAGTTCATCCTTTGCATTTTCCAGAAAAAGAGCAGGGTGGCTCTGGGGAAGGATGATTTAATTAAACTTACCTTATGCTAGGATTGTGAGATATGTTTTTCTTGAACTCAGAGTGGAAAATCCATACCTGCCAATTCTAGGTGTACTCAGCAGGCTTTTATTATTTATTTTTATTTCACAATAAGTGACCAGTATTCCATTTAGAAAAATATAAAGGTTAAAACATACCAGATTAAAACAATTTATAAAAAATAATTTAGTAAAAATATAATATATGTAGGATATTTAGGTATAATAATTCAGTAATTCAGGTTGAATGCTGTAATTCCCAATTAATTACCTCCAAAGATATTTTTCGTAAAACTCAGACTCCCTTCTTGATAGATCTACTCATTGTTCCTTGGTCCTCTCTTGCTCTTTTTCTTTAAAACTAATATCCATATGTGTTTCTCTTTGCTGTTCTTTTCTTTATCATTCTGCCTCTCTTTATCTAAGAGACTGCTAATATGAAGTCACTTCCTTCTGCCTTTTTCCCATGCACAAATAAAGCACATAATCTTTTCACTCTCTTCACAGTTGCATGGCGCTAGCAAGGTGCTAGGCTTTGCTTATCTTGGTAATGCATTTCCTATAAATAAATCTACTTTATGTCAGTGTAATAAACCTGCTTTGCTAATCATTGCTCAAGTCAGAGTCCTGCTTTCAGGAATGCTCATGCACACAAAAAAAAGATTGAAACAAACATTCTAACAGCAATCACAAGAAATGCAATAACTAAACATCTGCTGCCTTTTCATTATACCCTTAAATCTGCTGCCTGGAGTGGCTGCTTCACTCTGGATGTTTGCCAAGACTCCGAGTGTTATGAGCATTTGTGCAGCAATAGAAATGAAAAAAGGCAAGACCTAGTAATTTGCCATTGTCATGTGTTGTAAGTAGTACACATTCAGGAATGGCCAAGACTGGGTGGTTTAGGGCTGCAGAATTTGTTACAGGAGTGACCAGTTTGCATACTGCTTGTCGTCTCTAGGACCTGTTTAATAGTTCTTGGTACCCATCTGTAAGCCCCCGGAGTGCCACCAGAAAGCACTGCTAAAATCTGACAGCCGAAACCAAGATTTTTGATGTGGCTATTTTTTTCCTTTCGAGAGTGGGATAAACTCGCTCAAAGGCTGAAAATGTTAGTTGTGCTCATTCAGTGATATCTTCACATCATTGTCCTTGCATCTTGGGTCCCAAGACGACCTAAATTTTCAAAGATAATAATAAAGGTTTTCTCCCAGCTGCAAAACCTTGAAATAAATTTTGATTATTTCAGGAGAAGATTATTCTTGGCTCAAGCTCTTTCCCTGTACAGCCGAAATCAGGATTGTGTACAGCCTTTGATAGTGTAAATGTGTATCTTCCTCCCAGAGCTTTTCCCACACTGATACTGAATGTTTGCAGAACCGCCAGTATGCTAGTGAGTATCCAAGAGTATGTTTTGAGTACCTCTAATGGTCCCATGCTAGATTGACTCTGATCCACTGTATTTTCTCAGATTTTATTGGTGGTTTGCTGCCTTCCTCCTTACTTCAACAACACAAATATTTGTTGCTCAATACTTTATTATTTCTGAATTTCTGCAGTGGGATTACTTGCTGTTTGTTGGATGCCGCTACAATCTGTCACACTAGCTTTCACAATCTTTATTTCTCTCCAACAAAATATAATTAGGTGTACATATGCAGAAACTGGATTCTATGCTGCAAAGGGCTACTGCTAATCCTGCTGGGACTTTGCTCTTTTGTATCTTTTGCTCTGGGCTACCATTGTCAGAATATCCTTGGACTGGACCCTGAAATTCAGTCCCATCCATATTTTGACTTTGTTTAATGCTATGATGCCAAAGTAATAAATCTTAAATTATTTGCTTTATTCTTTTTATTATACAATAACATCTATGCTTCATTATGCTTTCTTTGATTTTATACATGCTTCTTTTCTTTTAGTTTATTCTTACGGTATATTTTAATATATTTATTCTTACTGTAACCTGCCCAAATAATTGTAGTATTGGACTGTGGTTAAATACTATTACTAAAGTAAAGCAGAAATAAACATGCTCATATCATATTTGTGTACTGGGAGTCTTCTGTACTGTATCTTACTTTCTGTATTTAAAAACTAAAAACTTCCATTTTCCATGAGGATTGCAGATATTGAAATACATTTTGGACAATGACAGCATTGTATTGAAGCAGCCTTTCCCCAATGCACTGCCCTCCAGATATGCTGGACTGCAACTGTAATTGGTCCGCCCCGCCCCAGTCTTGCCTTTTATAAATTCCATTTCTCATATATCTATTATTGTTACCATTTACTATTATGTGGACTGTTGTAATATCTCCGGCTTTTTCTTTGTGGCAGTGCTCACTCACTTCCAACAGAGAGGCAGACATATGCATTTGTCACATGCTATGTTAAAAGTATGATGGTCTGCAAACACCTAATCTATTCTGACTACCAATATCCATTCTTTTAATCAGAACAGTAAAGATGTTAGTACCAAACTACACAGACTGAGCAAAAATATTAGGCTACCCTTCACTTTGTGCCTTACTTAGTGAATACCAGTGCAGAAGATACATAATAAAAAAACTAGAAGCAGCAATATAAATATCAACAGTGAAGCACTGGAAATGTAACATCACAGCTTGAAATTGAGAAAAGAACAGGTGCAAGCCCCCATTTGTTGGCTTAGGCAGGAAGCTAAAAGAAACTGCAGCAAAACCCTTAAAATAGTTTGATCCACAACAGTGGTGTCCTCCCAGAATATGCTCAAAAAAGTCAAGATGATGGCCACAAATAACAAAAAGCCAGACCTCCAACTGCACAGTTGCAGCTACTATTTTGACTTTTTTAAACCATACCTTGCAGACACCCCGACCCAGAAAATCCCAGCTCTGCCCATATCACTTGATGCTCTATCCATTGCAACCTTTGGCCACACATCTACAAAAATTAAATGACGTTCCTTTGGCACCAATTTTTCTTCAGTTCTAATTTAAATGAAGGTGTGTGGTTTTCATAGATTGAGGGCCAAGTCACAGCCTATTTAGAAAGAACAACCTGGAAGAAGCGTGTATGTATAGATGGTAGCATGTTATGCAACAATTTTTATTTAGATTGGGAGACCATAATACAAAAACATGTTTGTAAAGTAATCATTTGTGAAGAGAATAGCCATCTACTTCTCATGGGTAGTCTGCATTTTCATATTTGATATTTTCTTTATAATTTAATGCTATAATTAGAATTATAAGACTGATGATTAAGATCTGTTAACCTCAAATTGGCATATACATTGCCTCTAAGAGTTGTGATTTCATGGGATTAGGGTATACTTTTTTTTCCCAGCAGGACATTAACTTCAAATAAAGTGCCAAAGCTTAAATAATCTCAGATGCCAATGAAAACGTTCTTCCAGAGGTAAATAGATTTTTTTTGAAAGGAGAATTTGATGGGCTCACTGCAGCAGAAAATTCTTGCTCTTTGCTTCTGAATATTTAATAGTCCTCAGATGCTCCCAACAGGTTTTTTTTTCATAACTGCAATCACACAATTAAAAATATATCTAATATGGCTCACACAGTATATTAAAAATCTAGTGATAATACTAAAATTACATAATGCCATTCAGTAAATTCACAATAAAGGCTGAACCATAATTGTTTAAAAATCTCCTATCTGGTTAAGCTAGATATAAAAACATTTTATGGCATGTGTACATTAAGTAGAAAAGCCCATCATGATACTTAACCTTACATATTTTTGCATTCATGGATTATTTCTTTCAATATGACAAGACTAATTGGAACTCAGCTAATATCTCTTTTTATGATGAACAAAATCTGTTCCCTTCACATAGACGAAGAGAGACTATTTATACACTTAACTTTCTGCTTTATTCTCAGAAACTGATGAAATACTTCAGTCAAAAACAAAACATCTGTTTTTGCCTTTTAAAAATGCATATGGCTTTAATTTTAACCAGCCTATTTTGGAGTGGGGCAAGAGAGGGAATGCAAAATAAAAATGCTTCACACATGGTATCCAGAATTGCTTTATAGATTGGTTTAACTTGACACATTTCATTGCAATGCTAAGTTGACTTACGATCATCTGTAGTGCAAAGCTGCTGATTCCAGTTCAGGTGGGGATATTTTTTATATTAGCATATGAGCATGCCTGACAAGCATACACACATCTATCTTTGTATCTTTTTTATGGGCACTGCAAATGGGTCATGGCCAAGGACAAAACACATTAACAGAACGTCTTGGATCAGCCACTGTGAAATGAAAAGGTTCTGTTTATCTTAGAAATGCAGGATAGGCTGAGAATGCTTCCCTCCAGCCATTGAGCCTATCATCCTCTATTTTAGCTTGTCAGAATGGCAAATTGTGCCTCAGTTCTATCAGTTGTGTGAATTTCTTGGGAAGAGCACCAAGAAACTGAGTAATAATTACTCATTGGGCATGGTTGTCCTTGTAATACTGGGTACAAACTTTATTTAATTCTGCACATCCAAATTAATAAACAATACCCAATTAAAATGAGCATTAATCTGAAATTATACTCCTTCAAGAAAAAATATATGGTAAAGGCATTTTTCCTTGTATTATTTATTTAGCTGATTGGTTGATTAATAAAATATTGTTAAGCAAATCTTTACTGCAAAGTATCTTTACCTGATAGCACTATGCAAAGCAAGAAAAAAAAAATATTAAAAACAACTCAATAAAAACAATTGTTATGGAGGATTTTAAAATGGAAAAAGTAGGGATCTGAACCTGAAAAGAGGCATGGCACACTTTTTGGAGCCTCTTGAAGGAAGTTACATCTTTTCTTAAGAATGCATAGTAGTCATGTTTAAGTGAGGAGTTATTGTTAGGGTGCTGGCAAAATGCAACAAGGTGAGTTTAGAGTGGATGTGGGTACACTGTCAGCAGACCCTAAACTCAAACCCATTTTCTCCTGGGATCACACAGCTATTGTGCAAGCTTTGGAAAAGATGCAGCTTTTTGCAAGAGGCACCCAATGTACAGCATGTTCATCCATACCTACTTTTAAGCACATTTTCAGCTTTGTATCTGTAGCGCTGCACATCCTTAGTAACATATAATTTTTCAAAAGATGAAGAAAACATGGTAGCACTAAGTCCTGGCATCTTACGAAGGAAAGATCATAAGATGACCTCTTGGATCCTCCATATGAGCATCACATGACAGCCTCTGTGGTACAGAGAGAAGAATCATCCCCCAAAAACTAAGGAATATGGGAAGGTAATATAATTGAAACAGTTGTTAAGGAAAGAGTTCTCAAACTGTGGATCATATCCCATCCATGGGGAGTTGCAAAAAATTGCAGCTGGACACAGTTGTCCTCTGCCTGGAACAGGCAATCTTTGACAAGTGATAGATCTCACTGTGCGCATGATCCAGGCAACAAGCCTTCTCTTCAGTAGCCTTTGCACTTGCATCCACAGCTTCCACATCAGCCCCTTTCCTGTTACACGTTAGGCCACTGTTGTAGCCTGTCTAGATCTTTCTGAATCTTCCCTTCCTCCTTCTCTCCTCCTCCTCCCATTGTACCACCATATCAATGGGTTAAGCATTGCCCCAATTGAATGAGAGGTTTCATTCAAAGCATGACTAACAATTTGAAAAGCATTCCACTCTACTCTATACTATGGGGAGCTTGATGATGGGGAGCTTGATGATTTCTTTATATAATTTAATTGTATGTTTAAAAAAGAAAGAAATATAAAAAAATATACAAAGCAAATTAAAAACACATAGGTCACAATTACATTGTCATCTGAAGCCTTAGCAGCACCCACATCAATATTACAAAAACAGAAACTGAGTTTTCCAATTAGATGTCACAAATGTTTGCTGCAGAACCACCATCCTCTCCAAGAGATTTCACTATCTGAACTAACTTTTCTGTAGAATATGGACTAGCTTCATCCACACGGTTTGAGGCTTTTCTTATCTTCTGCTTCTAGGCATAATCTGTCTACTTTTAGGAGAGAAAAGAGGCTAAAGCATACTTAACAAGTTTAAGGCTGTTTAACTGAAGTGACTGACCCAAAATTCAGTGCGATTATTAACATTCATCAGAGAAAGAGGAGAGAAAACAAAACAGTGGTTACTTAAGCCTCCATATTACTGGCCAGGCTGTGTGATTGCTCTGTGCGGTTATGGCTGTATCATCTAGTTCATATTTTACCATTTAATAGCAAGGATATCATAAAAATCTTTGCCAAGGTTTAGATATGCTACCGTATGTGTATGGCATTCCCTGGATCTCTCAAACTAGTAACTGTTTAAAAAGGACGAAACTTAAGTCTGGCAGCGTTTGAAAGAAATGCTCCGAACAAAGAAGGTTCTTGTGAATGTAAAAAACAAAAGGAAAGGCAAAGAGGCAGTCGGTGTGCTGTGAGAAAGGGGTGATCTAATAATGGCAATAAGGCAAAATATCTTTGCTTGTATTTTACAACTACCTCCTCTCAGGGAAGACTAGGACAGGATGAAGAATACAGAGCTAATTCAAATGAATGGAGAATTGGGGTCTCCGGGGCCAGATGGATCACACGCTGGGGTACTGAAGTAACCAGAGGAAGTGAGTGCAGAACTGATAATTAAATAACCTTTTTTTCTAATAATTATATAGTTGCAGATAGTCTTTGACTTACAACCACAACTGGGACAAGAATTTCTGTTGCCAAGCAAGGCAATTGTTAAATGAGTCATGCCCAATTTTAGAACTTTTTTTGCCACGGTTATAAAGTGAATCACTTCAGTTTCTAAGTGAATCATGTGGTTGTTAAGTGAATCCAGCTTCCCCCATTGGCTTTGCTTATTGGTAGCTGGCTCGGAAGGTCACATATGACAATCACATGACCCTACACCCACTGTAAATAAATGCTGGTTTCCAAGCACCAATTTTTTTAAAAATAATTTTTATTGATTTTCGATTACAAGCAAAGATATGCACAAAATATGGAATAAATATATACTAAAATAACTAAATAAATAAATTTTATCCATTTTCAATTACAAGCAAAGATATACACAAAATATAGCATAAATAAAACTAAAATAACTAAATATAACAAAAAGCAATCAAAACAAAACCCAACCCCCCAAAAAACTTGACTTCTGTATGGATATCCTCACACTTCAACCTATTTCCTTTTGACATTTTAAATTAATCAATACATGTGCTGAAAAAAACAATAAAAACAAATCATAAATACCTTATTTATATATATATTTTTAAACATATTAATTGCCAATTATAATACCTTTTATAATTCATTTTGATCCTAATATACATCTCCTTTTCCATTAATCTACCAGCTATATATATATACTGTATTGTAAACTTCCATACCCTTTTCCTTAATATACATTTTTCTATCAACCTATCCATATTATAGTTTACCCTTATTTTACCATCAACCTGCAGACTATATTTGGACTATAGCATAAATATTCACTTTTTACCCCAATACATCTTTTTCTACAATCTATCCATATTCATTAATTATAGCATACATTTATTTCTATTAAACTATAAACTATATGTATCCTAAATTATATGCATTGAAACATTTATTAAGCTATCCTGATGTGATATTACACTAATTATATATAATATTCCAAATTCTTATCTTCTAATGCTTCCCAAGGCTCCATTATTATGTCTTTTCAGGTGAAAGCCCTAGAATGGTTTCCAAATATTCAAAAACTTCCCCATGATAAATTTAAGTTGAAAATGTTTTTGCAGCATTTGGTCATTGATAATTTTTCTTACAAATTGGATTCGTAAAATCATAAGCAAGTAGCTCTTAAATACCAATGGGTAAGTAGCACTACAAATTTTGTCTGCTCCAACCACCATCTGTAGCACTTCCCAATCTAAAAGATTTGCCCAAGCACCAAAATTTCGATTATGTGACCCTGGAAATACAGTATTGCAACAATCGTAAGCATGAGGACCAATTTTAAGTCACTTTTTTCAGTGCCGCTGTAACTGTGAACAGTTGCTAAACAAATGGTTCTAAGTCAAAGACTACCTCTATTTTAAAATTATAAATGAGATCGTGCAGAAAACTTTTCCGACAGAATCCCAACAGTGTCTGACAACTGTTTTGTATCTTCCTTTGGTTATATGCCCTTCCTAAAGAGACATACTGTTCTCTTTAAATATTTCTTATTTTTCCTTCTGGTAAGAATGGTTTGTGATTGTGCCGTCATTATCACATTTCATAAGATTTTTATGCTTCCTAAAAACATTTCTCCTCTAGAATGTGAAGTCATCTACCTTCCCTTGAAATTAAACAAAATCTGTTTTTCTAAAATGAAGTTTATAAATCAGATTCTTTTCTTCTCCCCTCAATAGGATAATGTGATCATTTTCTAACAAGGTTCCAGTCAACTTCTACAACCACTTCCTTTCCTTGAATAAGAATATGATCTAGGATAACCAACATCTTCCTTTTTCTATTGTCTGACAAATGAGGTTATCAGCAAGAGAGGACAGGAGATTGTTGAGCTCTGATTCTTGGCAGAGTTAATTTCCCCAGCAAATGACATGCTAGTTGAAATGTCCCAATACCACAACCACAAGCCTCTTTGAAAGTCTGCTGATATTATATAGGAAGGACTTATCCATACCTTCTGCCTGATCAGCCAGTGTCTAATAAATTCCTTTAACGATATCATTTTTGTTTCTTTTCTTTTATGACTATCTACATATTCTCATCGGGATGTCCATTTTCTGATATATGTCATACTCTGTACAGTCATATTTACATCTCCTCCTTTTCTGCTGAATCTGTTCCTTCTGATTAAAATGTAACCTTCCAAGGCTGTTTTCCAGCCTTCATGTCATCCTACATGGTTTCAGAAATATCTAAGACATTGTATTTGTCCTCATGTGTTATGATTTCATGTTTGCTTCCCATACTCTGTGCATTAGTGTAGAAACTTCTGAGATTGTGAGTGGTGGTACGTTCTATTGGCTTTGTCGTAGTTCCTTGCTCATGTTTTCTCTCTCCTCTTGTGCTTTTCTCTTTGGGTGTTTGGCCCCAGACCTTGGTGGATCCTTGGTTTTGGACTCTTGCCACCCTTCCTTTTGTTCTAGTTTCTGATGAGATTGGCAAGCCATGTGCCAAACATATTTTTCCCAGTCTTGTGAGACATAGCCAATCTCTTCCTGGATGTTCCTCATATGGGTAGTAAAGTCCTTAGTCAGGAACACAAATCTTTTTGATGGCATTTTCAGTGTCACCAGTTGTTCACATCTGGAATCCTGTTCTGTCTTCTTACATCATCAATTTTAGCTGGGAGGTTTGATAAAACAACCCACTACTTATTCCAGCTACAAGATTCAGTTTGTGATTTGCCATGAGAAACCCACAAATTATAGGAATTTGTAATTACCAAAAGGGATGAAATTTACTTGCCATATATGAAATTTGTTTTTATAAGTGACTAGAAATGGGTCAGGGGAAGCAAGATTTTTTAAAAATTAATTCTATCTTTCCGGGATAAATCTAATGGATCTTTGAATTAAATGGTTCTTCTGTCCTTGGATTATCCTTTCTCTAGTAGCAGCTGTTTTTATTAAAAGGAGTAGGAGGAGGGAAAGCCAAGGGCATAGCTACGATTGTTTTAAAAAGTAGGAAGATACATTCACACACACATACATACATAGAGAGAGAAAGAGAGAGAGAGATTGAAGTAGGAAGATGCACATATACAAATAGAGAGAGAGAAAGAGAGATTGAAGGAACCAAATGATAAGAACCAAAACAGTCAAAATAATTTATCCTAGCAACAGTATGTGTTAAAGGAATACTGGGTTCCTGAACATATACTAATTTCCTGAACTGGATTGATCTCCAGAATCAAAAATAGGGTGTTGCTTGTTGATGGACAAGTGGAGAACTAATCCAAAAAGAAAACCTATGGACACAGCATAATCATTAGGTGCTAAATAGGAATAACTCTTCAAAAATATTCTAGAAGGGGGTAAGACAGAGGCCTGTAAAAATTTTCTCATGTTTATTGATTTGGTCAGACATTAGATGAGTGATGGTAAATAGAATGGTAAATAGGTAAGAAGAGCTTATCAGTGTTCTGTACAATGATTTGGATTCAAAAGGAGAAAGTCAGTTTGGACCTACATAGATGGATGAAGTCGTTATACCTGTTAGCATTTCAAACTCATCTTTTCAAATCAAACTCATCTTTTCCTGGCATTGTGTATCTTTTGAAGTTGCTGACAGCTGGTGTGTGAGTGCCCTCGGTTACTTGAAATCCCTTTGGATCTGGATCACTGCATGGCACGACAGAAAATATGTTTGCCCAGGGAAATAGCATTTAGTATAATTTCAGCTAATAAAATACTTTGCATATACTTTTGTCTGTCTTTGATGAAAGTTACCCAAAAGTGAGTGCATGTAATGAGTCTCTTCTGTCTTGAATCTGGTTTTAAGGTAAGAATAATAGTAGTAATTATGAGGATAATTATGGTACTAACAAAGCAATGGTGGAAAAACAGCTTTACTGTGATTGCTTTTTCAGAAATTATGCTGACAAAAAGCATAATAATAAGATCTATCTAAACAACTCTTTCCAATTTCTAAAAAGGGTAAAACCATCTAAAATGCATAACGCCCTCTTAAACTGATTTCATTGTTTTAGCTCTTCCAGCTTCTGATTAGGAGCTGAAGCTTCCTTCAAACATCAACGTCCCAAGCAGACAGCAGACGAAAGGTTATCGTGCCTGGATACATTTAGAACCGTAGAAGCAGAGAGCTGCAAGGCCATGAAATTCTGTGCCCTTTCCACCACCACCAATCCCTGTGCTAAGAAGCTCACACATCAGAGTTCTTCTAACACAGAATCTGCTTTTCTAAAAGAAGCACAGCAATAATAAAATTCAGCAATAAAGCTTCCAGCTATAAAAGCTGTTACGTACAAAGCAGAATGGCTTTGCACGGATCACATTCTTTTATTTAAATGTGTAAATGGAACACAGGAGGCTGTCTAATATTAAATCAGGTCCTTGGGCCAATTAATTCAATATTTCCTGTAAGGATTGGCAGTATCTCTCCTGGTGTCAGGCACAAGAAACCAGGAAGGACACAATAAGATGATCAGAGTGGCATGTTTATTGTTGCTTGCCTATAGATAGGAATTTCACCATACTAAAGCACACATTATAGTGCAAGATAAACTCTGTGAAATTTCAGGGAGGATCTCCCTTCAACCTTTTCCTCCCTACAAGGGACTCAAGTCTAGCCAGCCATTTCATTCCTCCCTCAATTCAGTGCCAGATTCAACAACATCTGGATTTCAAACAGGGAACAATTTCTACCATAGTAACTTAATCTGCAGGGATCTTTTGCATGCAGTTTTCATATAAACCTGAGCAGTGACTTTCCCTATATCAAATCTGACTTTACTTTTAGTTGAAATGAAGGAGATAAGGACAGATCATGACCATGATCCAACATCCAATTGCCCTAACCAGAAAGTATCACTTGCCCTATAGGGGTTGCTCAATGGAAGACCTCAAAGTGACTATGAAGGAACCACTCTGAATATTTCCCTACAGATGTCTATAGGCTCCTTAGCTTGTTGCTGAGGCTGAATAGAAGTTCAGCTGCCTTCAGGTAAAAAATGTCTGAGAGAGACTTTGTGGTTGGAGAGAACAGCATGTATAGCATCCTAGTGGGGCAGGCATCTAGCTGGCAAATCCTGATGGGCCCTCTCTGTCTTTAATATTATTTTAATACTCACATTTACTTGCATCATCTTAACCCCCCACACATACACTTTGACTCCTTCATTCCTGTTACTTCTATAAAGAAACTTGAATTGCCAGGGAAATTTTGGATAGTTGTTAGGTCCCTTTAGTTCCTCAGGGGTGCTGAGGCTCCTCAAATTCTATCTCTAAACCATAATATAGCATTATAATGTATATAATAATAGTAATAATGCTAAAGAATCTGATCTGAATTCATTTGCTCACCTTCTCTATAGATCTAGTGTAATCTCACAGATCTTGAATATAAGCAAGTTAAAATTAAAATTGAATGGATAGCAGAGTGTTACAGAGCTGAAAAAATCAATCTGCCTCATAGAGAGAATTATAATTTTATATTTCTTCTTTATTAGAAACAATCCTGCAAAAACAGTCGATGAAATCTTTCTCAGTTCCTTCAGGGTCATCTACTGAAAGGACAAGAGCAAAATGGAGGCAGGCAAACTTGGTGAAACTTTTCTGCAATTCTAAATCATTCTCTTCACTAGTCCTGGAATTTATCCTGAGAAAGACTGGAAATAGTTTCTGAATGGCTGTTGGAATTAAGGTTACATAAAGAAGTTTGACCAGTGAAAAATATCCTAGGTTTGTATGTATTTAAAACTCACAAAAACACTTTATACAAAATTGAATTCCAGAAATAAAAAATCATAGAATCATCAGATTAGAAGAGAGATCTTCTCGTCCAGCCCCCTGCCCAATCCAGGAAACTTCATACTCTCCCTGACTGCTGTCCAATCTTTTCTTTTACAGATTTTATGTATTAATTTAGGTGTTGCTTCTTGTATGTGTGTGGTGGGCACACTCACTTTTTTCAACCATTTGGAACAATTTCCATCCAATCTCGCAATTCCCTGACTGGAGAAGAAACAGATTGTCTATGCCCATTTCAGAAGGTTTCAAGCCAGGGTTCAGTATGGGACACAGTAAGGACAGAGGAGTGGTGGTGATGACCTGTGGTGAAGCCAGGATGGAAGTGAGGCATCCATCTTGGTGCTCCTTGACCTCTCAGTAGCTTTTAATACCGTGATATCACTTGGGACTGGTTTCAGGGGTTGGGAGTGGGAGGCAGATTAGAGAGGCATATAGACTATAGTTAAATAAATACATAAATAAATCAGGCTGAAGCATGACCACATGTAATGACAGAAACTCTGGGGTGTCATGGGGATAAAAATAAGCACTACAGATGATCTTCTGAAAAGAAAGGGCTTAGTCCAGGGAATTCAGAGTGACAGACTTTTCTGCTTTTTCTCCTATTAAATCAATTCTGTTAAAAATACCTTTTGACTCTAAATGAAGATAATTAAAGCAACCCAATGTGTAATTGGAGGATGGCTGAAGCTTGTTCTATTTGCTAAACCAAGACAATTTGCACTAATAAAAGCAGACAATTGTTGTTTAAGAGACCCTCACATAGTATGACTGACATAATTGTTGCCTGATCACAGCAGCTTGATAACTTTATAATGATAACACTAGGATGAATGGAAGCGTTTGATTCATTTTGAAAAATGGTGGCTGAGCCAGGAATCGATTAGTTCCAGTCTGCAAAATCACTATTCCATCGCCTGCTCAAAAGCATTAACTAGTAAGTTAATTGCAAAAAATCAAGCAGGGGAAATTGTTCGCATACAAAATGTGGTAAAGTAGTTTAAAGGTGAACTATAAAGCCCATTCCTTCCAATTACCCAGAGACAATTTTAATATTACCAATCCAAGGCACTGGATTTCTGAGAAGCCTATCTGTAATGTGACACTGCTAATAGCCTCATTAACCATGCACAAATGTAATTTGCTGTACTTAGATTATTTCATAATTGAATGTGTTTTAATTATGACAGTCACAAGCTAACTACAACTAGCAGCTGTTATTGTTACGCAATTAACAATAGCATACCCATGGATTTTTAAATGGTAAAAAACCTTCAAACTTTGCAGTCCCAAATATTTTTAGGACTATTTGGAAGAGACCTTCTTCCCACCCAACTATAAAAACAAAAGCTTCTTGCAGAGAAGCAAAGCACACCCTGACTTTTTGGCCCAGATCAGACATACTGAATTTCTAGACTGATCTTTTTTATTAAATTTGCCATGTTCCAAATTTGGAATAATAGTTCAGTGTCATATTTATGAACATTCATATTGAAATCTGTTTTAATAATAAAAACAATAAATTAATAACCATAATATTATTGAATACTCTCACATCAGAAGGAATTACAAGTAGCTCCAGAAAGAGTGAAATGGCTGGGCCAAAGCTGAAAGGATGCTCAGCT
>JANHZU010008089.1:35082-45578 GCA_032468055.1 Acrochordus granulatus
GAACTGACTCTTTTCTGGAGTAAACTACAGCAAAGGGTAGAGCCTTCTATACAAATATATTTGGAGAGATGCCGTCAACTGTCTGTATTAACAAAGACAGTGTACCACATTTTCTTCTTGATTAAAGTAATAAATTCTGAGGTAAATATGTGTAAGATAACTATTTTTATCATGGTTTGAAAGTAAAATCAGACAACTGAGAAAACACTGTTAAGATCCCACATGTAGTTGGATGAGAAGGCCTTATCAGATGGGAAGATGTTAATGTCTTTTACTGTGTTTAGTGTTCTTAAGATTTTTTTAAGATGATCTTAAAGTAAATTATTTTAGCAGTTAGATAGAAGCTATAGCTAGGGTCCTTTGGACAGTTTCAGATATATACTGGCTGCCTCTTATTTGAAAAAGCAAATTTGATAACTGTAATCTGTGCAGTTGTTTATGCTCCTTTTTTTCTGAGTACTTTCCCAATCTATATTTTAAATATTTCATTGATGAAAATATACTTGCCAACTTATTATAGGAAATGGACTTTGTGGTTCATTTGGTATACCAGTGTAAAACCTCATATTGTTTATTTATACCAGTGTTTCCCATACTTTTTCCTTCATTATACAAAACTGCTTATCAGAAAGTCTTATTGAACTCTAAAGACTAGTCATAAGTCTCTTCCTTCAGTACCATTGTAACTTTGAGCAATCACTGAATGAATGATCATAACTCAAGGACTACCTATATTATAAAAACAATGTCATTGCATGAACTTTATATCATTTTAACAAATTACCAATGGTAATTTCATCAATTTTTGTATTAATAGGAATGCTTTTCAAATCTACTGTACTACACATAGTGATATTTAAATCAATTTAATGTCCCTATTGTAATGGATAATGGTTTGTCCCCAAAGAAAAAACATATTTACCCAATTTTGAGTAATTTATCCAGGTTTGGGAAGCACTGATTTAAACTAAAAGTTATATTTCCAGAATTATGAAGTTAAGGACATTTCCATGAATGGACTTACTCATTCTTCTCAACCCTTCTGCAGTCTCCTAGAATTTCTTTTATTAAGCATATTTCTGTGGGGAAGTATGGATAAATATAAGTGGGGAGAGAAAAGTAGGAATCTTCTGTTACACTAGTATATTTTCCCTTGCAATTCTTTGGATCCAATTTATCTCTGTCTTTAAGAGTAGGATTTACCCCTAGTCATTTATTAATAATTATATTGCCTATACTGACTCAAAAAGTTGATATTGTTTCTTCCGAGTGCTATCCCACTTAAATGGAATATTGGTGATAGTTCAAAGACTTTGCTGAAATGCATTATAACAAAATTATTGTTTCATATAGAAATTAAGGGTACTTCTTAGAATGAATATAACTCTCAAATAAATAAAAATCTGAAATTAACTTTGCCACTTGGAGATAATTAAAATTGGAAACTCTTAAAATTATAATTACTTACTACAAAATTAATTGAAATCAAAATTTAGGTTTACTTGCATTTATGAATTTAGGAACTGGTATTACATCTAGAATATAATCTGTTTCTTGCTTTATAGATTGATGCTGCTGGACTTGCAACCTGCATTGAACTTTGTATAAAAGCATTACGCTTGGAAGCTAGTGAGAATACAGAAGTCAAAATTTCTATTTGCAAGACAATATCTTGCTTATTGCCTGATGATTTAGAGGTTAAACGTGCTTGTCAACTAAGTGAATTTCTTCTTGAACCTACTGTGGATGCGTATTACGCTGTAGAAATGTTGTATAATCAGCCTGACCAGAAATATGATGAAGAAAACCTTCCAATTCCAAATTCATTACGCTGTGAGCTTTTACTTGTATTAAAAACTCAGTGGCCTTTTGATCCAGAATTTTGGGACTGGAAAATGCTAAAACGTCAGTGTCTAGCACTGATGGGAGAAGAGGCATCAATTGTATCTTCAATAGATGAACTGAACGACAGTGAAATGCATGAAAAAGTAGAGGACTGTCAAGATGAGAACAAAGAAACTTCAGCAAATGGGCTTTTTGGATGTTTTGATGAAGCTACAAACTTGCTCAGAGGCATTAGAGATAAGAAACAGAAAAACAGAGAAATTAAAAAATTAAGGGAGAGGGGATTCATATCTGCTCGGTTCAGGAACTGGCAAGCGTACATGCAATATTGTGTGCTGTGTGATAAAGAATTTCTTGGACATAGAATAGTCAGGCATGCGCAGAAACACTACAAAGATGGAATTTATAGTTGTCCAATATGTGCACAAAATTTTAATTCTAAGGAAACCTTTGTTCCTCATGTAACACTACATGTTAAGAAGTCTAGTAAGGAAAGACTAGCTGCAATGAAACCACTGAGAAAATTAGGAAGGCCACCCAAAACAGCAGCCACTGCTGTAAACAGAAAGAACATTACCTTAGTTAAGCAAGAACAACGACACATAAAAAAGAATAGTCTTTATGCAGCAGACTTCATTGTTTTTAATGACAACGATGGCTCAGATGATGAAAATTATGATAAAGACAAATCTTACATTCCAGAAATAACGTCAGTTCAAAAGCCATTGCCTGTCAATGAGTTTACCTGCCCTGTTACCTTATGTAAAAAAGGGTTTAAATATTTCAAGAATCTGATTGCCCATGCAAAAGGTCATAAAGATAATGAAGAAGCTAAACGGTTTCTTGAAATGCAGAGCAAAAAAGTAATTTGCCAGTACTGTAGACGACATTTTGTAAGTGTTACTCACCTTAATGATCATTTACAAATGCACTGTGGTATCAAACCTTATATTTGTATACAAATGAAATGTAAGGCTAGCTTTAACAGTTATGCTGAACTTTTGAGTCACAGGAAAGAGCACCCAGTTTTTAGAGCAAGATGCATGTTTCCCAAATGTGGGAGAGTATTTTCAGAAGCATATTTGCTTTATGATCATGAAGCTCAGCACTATAATACTTTTACCTGTAAACTTACAGGTTGTGGAAAAGTATACCACTCACAGAATGAATTAGAAAAACATATTGAAGATCACACTAAATCTGAAAAAATACCACATTCTGATGGTGATAGTAACTGCTCTCAATCTTTAGAAAATACTGAAAATGCTGAGGAAGTCCATCCAGAACAGATACTGATGCTGCCACCTGACAGTAATGTAAATAACTGTGCCAAAGCAGAAAATTATGTCACAAATGAGATTGATGATGAATCACTGGAGTCTGAGAATACCAAACTATCAACTAATGTACGGGAACCACCTAATTCAATTTCTGTTAACAGTGGGGAACAATCTTTAACTACTACAGCAAAGACAGAATCATTAGGTCCAGCCAGCAATGTTTTGATGCCTCTTCTAGGCCAAAAGATTCGAGAGAACATGGCAAAAAAAGGAAAACTACCTGCTGTAAACACTGCAGAAGATATTGGTGTGTCTGTCATCCATCCGTTTTGCTCAACAGTTGAAGATACTTGCAATGACCTTCCTGTTTTTCAGGAAGGGAAGGAGGATGACTGTGTTGGTGAGCCTGAAACCATTTCCATTAATTCAGCCAAACATGAACCTGATGTTCTTGCTGCAAAAAGTCAAGAAAAAGAGAGTAACTGTATATCCTTCACTACGCAAAATCAGTTAGAGTGTCAGAATGTACTTTCTTCAAAGCCTCAGCTTGAAGAGAGTGTTAGGCCAGCTTCTAATCTCTATAATGAGCCTCTGAAGAATTTAGAAGGGATTTCACTTGCTTCTACCCAGAACAATATAGGCACTTCTTTTTTACCCATTGTACCATTAACAGCTCCAGTTCAGAAGTTTACTTGCCAGGTTGAAGGATGTACACGAATCTACAATTCCTCTCAGAGCATTGGAAAGCATATGAAGACAGCACATCCTGATCAATATGCTGCATTTAAACTGCAGTGCAAGAATAAGAAAATTAAAAAAATAAGTTTGCAAAACCTGCCAAATGATAACAAACCAGTTTATTTTTTACCATCGCAAGTGTCTGATAGTGATGCTTTTCCTCAACAAACCAAAACCAGCTTAAATCCTACTTGCACAAGTCAGCTGCAGCAACTGTCAAATGTTCTTTTTCCAACACGTTTGGAAAATACAGCTAATTCATTATTACCAGTTGTGGAAAATGTTGGCCTCTCTTCTCATATTAAAAGTGAATCAGAAAATGCGTTAAACTCTGAGTTGGGAAGTATGTCCAGTGCAAGTTTACCTTCACAGTTGGATGATTTAGAAAAGCCAGTTATGCCTCTGAACATTGACAGTGGTTCTGATCCTTTTCTTCCTTTACCTGCAGAAAATGGGCTAATTTCTCTTTTTCCTTCCCCAGCTCACAATAGTCCAAGTTCTGTCTTCTCACAAATGGAGAATACTAATAATTTTTCCTCCCAATTAGAAGGAAATACAAATTCTTTTTCAAAAGAGGAAGGTGTTGACATACTCTTTCCTTCACAAATTAATAATGAAAGTAACTTTGGTGAAACTACTCCACAGCCTCTTGTATCAGAAAAAACAAAGAAGGATCGTAGGCGAGGAGCAGATGGAAAAGACAAAAAACCAAAGCATAATAAGCGGGCAAAGTGGCCAGCAATCATCAGGGATGGTAAATTTATTTGTAGTAGATGTTACAGGGTTTTTTCCAATCCTAGATCACTTGGTGGACATCTCTCCAAACGTTCCTACTGTAAACCTTTGGATGAATCTGAAATTTCTGCAGAAGCTCTACAACTTAATGGACAATCCTCTCTCCTTGCAAGTATGATTCTTTCTTCAAATGCTTTAAGTGTACAACAGCAGCAGGAATCAACTTATAATCCAGATGCATGTTTTAAGGAACCATCATTCATACAATTGCTTGCTAATGAAAATCGGTCAGCTGCCATTTTGCAGAACTTGTTTCCACGGACCAATATAACAAGTTTTAATCCAAACGAAAATGAGAAAGGAAATGAAATTATCAAACAGGCCTTGGAAACTGCAGGAATTCCAAGTACTTTTGATTCTACAGATACATTACCACATATAATTACAACCAATTGTGTTACTGGTACTACACAAATAAATACAACAGTTTTGCCAAATCCAGGCATATCACCTTCATTACCAACAATCTGCAATCCATCTACCTTGCTGACAGACCAAAACAAATTGCTTAACACTAAAGTTTCATCAGAAGAATGCAACAGTCTACCTGTGTTTTCAGATGATTTAATACTTAAGACTATTGAAAATGGTTTGTGCCCCCATCTGGTTTCTAATTCTGCTGCCACAACACATAATTTGGGAAACAATCTTCCACGTGTTTCAGTCATAAGTAGCATCAAAAATTCAGAAGTATGTAGTTTGATTAAAAAAGGGAATAGTGGTTCAAAGAAAAAGAAGAAAACACCTCCTTTGGTTGTACCTCACATTTCACAAAAGTTGGTAGTTAATGATATAGCAGGTTTAGGGCTTATCACTAGAAATGCTGAAGAGAGTGTGCAGGCAACAGCAGAAAAGTTTCAGTCAAATGTATTAGCAAATTGTGAAACTGAAGTGCTAATCGAAAATCTTACACAGAAATTAAGTAATGTTAATAGTGAACTAACAGCAGATATCAAAGAAAACTCAAAGACTAGTGAAGAAAATCATGTAGAAATAGTTCCTTTGTCACTGAAAAATGAAAATGGTGATTCTCAGGTTACTCTGGGATCTTGCATTCCAGAAAAGTCCAATTTTGAGGTCTCAAATGATAACATTGTTCAGAATTTTGAGAAAACTCTTGAAATAATTAAAACAGCTATGAATTCTCAGAAGGCAGAAGTTAAACGTGAAATCCAAGAGATATCCATTGAATCAATACAAAGTCCACAAAACGCTGCTCAATGTGTTTTTGAAAACCCTACACTAATCCCTAAACCTGATTCTACTCAGTGCATAAAATATACACAGAATGTCACTCTTGCTATTAGTAATCAATCTGAAGCCTCTCATAAAGATGATAATCAACTTACGGAAATTTTAGAAGGCTTGAAAAAGCTGAATTTGGAAAGTGAAACATCAAATCAAGGACTAGATAATATAACCCATTGTCTTCCAGCAGATACATTAATGCCACAAGTTCTTATTCCAGGTATAATAACTGAGACCACATCTCTTGTTCAGACATCTTCAGAAACACATCCTATGTTTGGTGAGAAGATTCATAAGCCATTTATGTGCCAGGCTCCCAGTTGTAATTATAGTGCCATGACAAAGGATGCATTATTTAAACACTACAGCAAAATACATCAATACACTGCAGAAATGATTCTTGAAATTAAAAAACACCAGTTAAAATATGCTCCATTTAAATGTGTTGTTGCTAACTGTCCAAAAACATTCACAAGAAATTCTAACCTCCGGGCTCATTGTCAGCTGGTACATCATTTTACAACAGAGGAAATGGTAAAATTAAAGCTCAAAAGGCCTTATGGACGACGATCCCAAAACAAAACTCTAAATGTAACACCAAGACCTAATGAATTTAAAAACATCCCATATGTGTTATTAGAAAGTAAAAGAGAACCACACATAACAAAGGAGCCTGATCTAAAGGAAGGAGCAGTCACAGAATCTATGAAAGTTCCAGAAAGATTGATACCAGAAGCAGTGATACCAGAAAATACTTCTGATAACTTTGAAAAATTAGAAGAACCCTCCCAAATAGTTCCACTTCCTCAAGATATTCATAACATATCCATAATTAATAATAATCAAGTACAGTTCAAATTACAAAAAATAAGGCGGCAGAGGAAAGAAGAAGAAAGAAAGAATAAAAAGCCAATTCCCAAACCTTTGGAATTGCCAACTAGTTACAATCCCTATAGACCTTACAAGTGTGTGCATCAAGGTTGTTTTGCAGCTTTTACAATACAACAGAATTTGATCCTGCATTATCAAGCTGTACATAAATCTGATTTACCATTATTTTCTTTGGAGGCCGAAGAAGAAAGTGAGCCAAATAAAGAAGAAGAGGTTGGTAAGGAAGAAGAGAGTGATGCAGCTGAAACTGTGAAAGAATTCAGATGTGAAGTGAAAAATTGCTCTAGGATATTTCAAGAAGTTGCTAGTCTTATTCAGCACTATATGAAACTTCATGAGATGACTCCTGAAGAAATTGGTACTATGAAGTCATCCTTGGATGTTGGAAGATTTCCCTGTGATCAATCTGAATGTAAATCATCATTTACAGCATATATTAATTATATTATTCATCTTGAGACAGATCATGACATAAAAATAAAGCAGAACAAAACAGAAGATTACATGTACAAATGTGATTGTGAAGGTTGTGACCGAATTTATGCAACAAGTTCTAATCTTCTACGGCACATTTTTAATAAGCATAATGATAGGCATAAAGATCATTTAATAAGACCCAGGCGATTCCTGACTCCAGGTCAGGAAAATATTTCAATTAAAGCTAATCAGGAGAAAGTCATGAAAATTAAACATAAAGGATTAAAATACAAGGCAGGAAAAAATGGAAACAGAATATCAGTTAGAGCCAAACGAAAGAAAGCAAGGACTGTAGAAGACAAAAACTCTAAACTAGGGCAGATTGATGAAAGTCAAGCATATTCTTTAAAATGTGGAAAGTATATCTATTCAATAAAGACAAAAGATGATGTTTTATCTGAATGCAGTAATAAATTTATTGTACAATATCCATGTATGATAAAAGGTTGTTCATCAGTTGTCACAAGTGAGAATAATGTAATTCGGCACTATAAATGTCACAAACTGTCCAAAGCATTTACTTTACAACATCGGGATCTCTTAATTGTCTCAAACAAGCATTCACAGTCTTCAGGAAAAGAGATTTCCTCACAAAATGAAGCAATCGAGGAAAAGATTTGTGATGTAAAAGAAGTGCAGCCACACTTGCCAGACACTTGTGAGGACTTGAGACCATCTCCACTGATGATGCAGAAAGAACCAGAAAAAAACGAGAAGGATGAAGTGGATGAGCTCGCAGAATTGTTTATTACCAAACTGATTAATGAGGATCTAGCAAGTTCAGAAAACCATGTAAAGACTGCTTCTAATGTAAGTAGTGACTGTCAGGAAACCAGTTCTCTTTCAGAAAAGCAAAGCATAAATGGTAATTTTAAAAGATTAAGCAAAGAAAATATCTCCCAAAGTAAAAAGAGAAAAGTTGAAAAGCAGGAAGAAATCCTGGCTGTTGAATTAAGCAGCATGCATAGAGAGGAAGAAAGTGCTGTTGCTATTCAAACTGTTGAAGAACAACCTTCAACTTTTGACTGGAGTTCATTTAAGCCTATGGGGTTTGAAGTATCTTTCCTCAAGTTCCTTGAAGAATCTGCAGTGAAGCAGAAGAAAAACACAGAAAAGGGGGGTTATAATTGTGGAACCAGGAAAGGTTCTCACTCTAACTCAAGGAAGTCCAATGAAAAGAACACTGTGGTGAGAACACGATCATGTTCAGAAAGTGAAACTCGTGTACAGTTTGCTAATCCATCACATTTTCAGTGTAGTGGTACTGTAAAAATAGTTTTAGATAAGACTTTTAAAGATTGCACTGAGCGTGTATTGAAGCAGCTTCAGGAAATGAAACCTATTGTTAGTCTGATAAGACTTGAGGGATGTTGGGAAGCAAAACTAGAGGTTACAAAATAATCAGGTAATATGAGCGGACTCCTTGTTCTGATCATTAATGTATATCTGTATTGCATTTTTTTAAATTTTTTGAGTAGGAAACCATTGAGCATGATGCTATTTCTTAAAAGTGTTTTTTTTGTTTTGTTTTTGGTTGGTTTTGTTTTGTTCTTGAAGTGATTTAACCTAGCAAATTCATGACAGTTGTCATGTAAATTTATTTTTTATCCCTATGGGACTTGGAACAGAATCATGGTTTCAGTTTTGTAAATAATTGATCAAAACCTCAATTTTTTATCAAATGTTGTCCTTTTCCATGACTGAAATCTTTGTGAATTGTCTGTGGTATCTTTTGCCGGGTCACTGCTCATATATAACAGTACTTTTTATTTGTAGATACATTTTTGTATATATTTATTATTGTAAATCATTTGCTGCAAATGGCAGTCTGTAAGTCTGAAATATTAAATGACACATTTATATTCAGAATTTTAATTTGTAACTAAGTGATCCAGTTTTTAAAATGTTCTTTTAAACTTAAATCTTTTTGAAGTAAAAACTACAATAGGTGAGTTTGCCATATCCAATTTATTTTGCCTAAACTGTGTGTATAGGAGAAAAACTGATCAGATCACATTTAAATGGTTAAAATACATACTGACACAGTTGTATTTGTAACTGCAGATGTCCAATATTACTGGATAGTATTATATGTAGCTAACTCAAACAGTTTTCCTACAATTGCATATGCATTGCTTTTAATCAGATTGAAAACTTCCACTTCCATAATATGATGGAAATGTAAATTTTAAATAGTTTGCCGGCAATGAAAATTTAAACACCATTCGGTATTAAAAATCCATCGTGAATGTGCTAGAAATTAGTAGTGTGGAGCAGTGTATATATTTGAGGTGGTGATTTGTGAAGTAGCCCAGTATTGCCTTAAATAAAATCACATTTCATTTCTTGTTTTTTTACATTTTATCTTAAAAAAGTCCTTTTTCTTTTGAAATTTTTGATGTGTAGAGTAACTTCTGTAGCACTATTTTGCAAACAGTGCTTTCTAAAGAATGAATTTCGAAGCTAATTTTGATTTACCACCTTTATATCTCTTTGTAATATGTGTTAAGAATAGCATTAAAATGTAAAAGTGCTATTCAAACAAGCTCTTCAAAAGAGGCAAGACAGCTTCTTTATTCCCAGTTGGAACCTGAACTAAATTTCTTCTTGCCTACTAGGTATACATTGAAATATTTGTGACCACAAATGTACTAGCTAATAGCTACATGAAGGTGAAGTTTATTGGATCAGAAAAGCTTTGGTTATAGTTGCCAGTCTCTCCCTCTTCCTGCCATATGCTGATGATAACTTTATGGAATTGAAAGACTGCAAGTAAGCCATCTTACTTTTAGTATCATGCGGTCTTTCCTTGAAGCACAAGAAATGGTACACTAAAATTGTTTCCCATCTGCTGGCAATCACAATGATGAAATATAACTTCTTCCTTACTCCCAGTGTATAAAAGAGAAGAAAGTCTTGTAAATGTTTGTAACCTTAGTGCTACCCATGCTTTTTTATGCTTTTGAATCTGTTAAATCCTGGTGATTACCTGGACAGATCCCTGCAGTTTTTCTGGCAGGGTTTTTCAGAAGTGGTTTGCCAATGCCTCTCCCTAAGGCTGAGAGAAAGTGATTGTCCCAAGGTCACCCAGCTTCCTTCAAGCCTAGGGCAGACTAAAACTACAACAGCTTTATTCATTGTAATTTTGATGAGGGTGAAAGAGAGTGCAAAAGCTGGCTTGAAACTCAACATTAAAAAAACAAAGATCATGGCAACCGGTCC
>JANHZU010008091.1:7049-20039 GCA_032468055.1 Acrochordus granulatus
TGTGTAACTACTAAGCAAGCCTGTCCCGTTTCCCACATGCAAGCAATCGCTTCTTGATACCGGACCAGATTCCCAGTACCGGCAGACGATGGGCCTTGGATGACTGTGAGGCACCTGCAACTCTACAGCTGAAGATGGCAGCACAAGAGGGGAGGGGAGGGGAGGAGTAAATAGATGGGAAGGGAAGGGAGTAAATAGAAGGGAAGGGAAGGGAAGGAGTAAATAGATGGGAAGGGAAGGGAAGGGAGTAAATAGAAGGGAAGGAGTAAATAGATGGGAAGGGAAGGGAAGGGAAGGAGTAAATAGATGGGAAGGGAAGGGAAGGGTAGGAGTAAATAGATGGGAAGGGAAGGGAGTAAGAAGGGAAGGGAAGGGAAGGAGTAAATAGATGGGAAGGGAAGGGAAGGGAGTAAGAAGGGAAGGGAAGGGAAGGGAGTAAATAGATAGAAGGGAAGGGAGTAAATAGAAGGGAAGGGAGTAATTAGGAAGGAAAAGGAAGAAAAGGAAGTAAGATGAGGGAGGGAAGGGAAGGGAAGGGACACTACGTCCTTTTCAAGGATTTTCCTTCAACCTCAGGGACGGCTTGATCTTTGAGCATCGCATTCTGGGCTTCTCCAGGAGCCTGTTAATGCCTGTACACTTCATTACTTGCTTCATAAAGACGGGATCACAGAGAGAAATAAACGCATTACTGCAAAGGGTTTCCCCCCACCATTTTCTTGGGTGGCCTTTGTGCATGTGTGTTTCTGCAGGTGTTTCTCCTGCCTTTTCTTTTCTCCCCTCCGTGGCACCAGTCCTGCCCCGGGCAAGGTAACTTTGCAAAATGTGAAAGGGCTCCCTTCCTGGCGGAAAAGGAAAAGCAGCTGTCCGTCCACGCTTGCAAGTGTCCATGGCTATTTAGGCAAAAAAAAAAATCTGACATTTTTAAAAGATATCTATAGATATGTGTACATAGATATACAGTACTGTGCAAAAGTCTCAAGTTTTGAAGATTTTAAAGATACAGTATACTGTATATATATACGTATCTTTAAATCATCAAAGATCTTTTTTATCACTTGGGAAATCCATTTCTGTTGAAGGAGAAGATCTTATCAAGGAAATGAAGATGTCCTTTCCTTTTCTTCCCTCCCTCCTACCACTTTCTATCTTCTTTCCATCCATCCATCCATCCATCCATCCTCTCTATCTCTCTTTCTTTCTTCCACTTTTTTCTTTCTTTCTTCTACTATCTTTCCTTCCTTGAATCCACCTCCTTCCTCTTTCTTTCTTTCTTTCTCTCTCTCTCTCACTCCCTCCTTCCTTTTTCTTCATCCCTTCTTCTTTTTTTCTTTGTATCTTCCCTCCCTCCCTCCTCTCCCCCCCACCCCACTGACTCCTTCTCTTTCTTGATCCCCCACAGGTTGGGGTAAAAAAAGTGAGATGTGAGGTGCCCACAGAATGTGATAAAAATGTCAAGATGGCACCACAGCAGTGAGATCAAAGCTCCACACAGATGAATCACATGAGAAGTGGCAGAGCTTTGACTGCACCAGCTCAGCCACTATTTGGACTTTTTTGCACCCCGATGACACCCCTGTGCCAAGCGTTTGGCCCATTCAGACCTATTCAGGACACTTGATTCTTCTTGATGAAACTGCGTTCAGGGGGAAAGAAAGAACAAGCGGCTTTCCAGTTTTCCTGCCTCCACTAGCCAAACCCTGCAGTTCCAAAGGAGGAAAAACTGAGCTGGCCCAGAGGAAAATGCTTTCCTCTCCATCCGTGGCTGACGCACAACAGCAAGCCTGTGGTCAGCCTGGCATTCCAGCTGGGAGAAACCGGCTAGACAGTGCCGAGAAGAATGTCATCAGCTGGGATCTGCCATGGGTCTGCAGTCCAAGTCCTGTTCTCCATGCGGTGCAACAACCCTGAGATGTGAGTCTGGGAGAGGGCCGGGGTGGGGTGGCACTTGGAGGTCAGATGATCTTGTGCAAGGAAAGGAAAGAGAGGGTTGGGATTGCAGGTGTGCATCTATGTCAGAGGGCTGTGTGTGCAAGCCTCATCGGGGTGTTTTTAAGCCTCAAGGAGGCAGGAGGGCCCTCTCGCACTTTCTGCTCCCATCCTATGCCGATGTCGTTCCCCCTTCTTTGTTCCTAGCCCTTTGAAGTCAATGGCTCAGCAAATGGGAGACCCCCAAATGCTGCGCCGGTTCTAGGGGGTTTAGATTTCCATTGATTCAGTGGATTGCTTCACGTGAAAAGAATCAGTCCTGCTGATCTTTTCACATGCTAAACTGTGGTGTAGATGGAGACCCCTTGCATGGGAGCAGCAGGACAACTGCTCCCATTGTCTCCCCATTAGAAAAAAAAACCCTGTGCAGAAGGGGGGGAGCAACCACTCCTGTAAATCAGATTTACAGGCAAAACCTTTCTGGCTTTGGGAAATAGGCCTCCTTTTTGCTCTTTCCCTGTGTACAAAAGCCAGAAAATATTCCTTCTTGTTGATCTGTCTGCACAATAAAAGGAAAATTTTGGAAATGGTGTTAGTACGAATATAAGATTGAGAATAGGAGGAAGAGGGAAGGAGAAAGAGGATGAGAAAGAGAAAGGGAAGGAGAAGAAGAAAGAAAAGGAGGAGGAGAAAGAGGAGAAGGAGAAGTAAGAGGAAGAGAAGGAGAAGGAGAAAGATAGAAAGAAAAGGTGGAGGAGAAGGAGAAAGAGAAGGGGATGGAGAAAGAGAAGGAGGAGGAGAAAGAAAAAGAGAGAAAGAAAGAAAAGGTGGAGGAGAAGGAGAAAGAGAAGGAGGAGGAGAAAGAGGAAGAGGAGGAGGAAGACAAAGAGAGAGAAAGGAGGAGAAGGAGAAAGAGAAGGAGGGAAAAGAGAAATAGAAGGAGGAGAACAAGAAGGAAAAGAAACAGGAGGAGGAGGAAAGGGAGAACATGAAGGAGGAGGAAGAAGAGAAGAAGGAGAAAGAAAAGGAGGAGGGGAAGGGGAAGGAGAAAGAGGAGGAGGTTGCTTTACTGAAAAAAATCCCCTAAAACGAGCCCTGCTTGCCCTCGGGCGACCTGCAAAGGGACCGCAGTGGCCCGAGGGTCCCGCGGCTGCCAGACCAGACGAGGGTCACCTGCCCCCCCACCCCCTTTTGCTCCTCTTCTTCCCAGCATGCGTGCTGAGACCCTCGCCTCCCTCCGTCTCCCACGCCTGCAGCCCAGCACTTCCAGTCTTGCTTTCCCTCCAAAGCAGCCCTCCGGTCTGGGGTCCAACAGGAGAGGCTGGGACTCCTGCCAGCGGAGGTTTTTCTAAAAATCGTGCTGCTCGGTGTTCCTTCCGAGCCCTTAAAATGTCTGCAGATACCGAACTGACGGGTAGAGCGACTCACACCTGCAAGCCAGCCTCATTCCCGCTTTTAACTCTTTACAGCAAATCCAGCAGTCTGCTGCGCCTTAAAAAGCAATGTTCTTCAACCTTGGCAATTTAAGGCATGTGGACTTCAACTCCCAGAATTCCCCAACCAGCATGACTACCTGAGGAATTCTGGGAGCTGAAGTCCACACACCTTAACATTGCCAAGGTTGAGAAACACGGCCTTAATGGGGAACCAATCGATCCTCAAATCCATGACGGACTTAAAAAAAGCTGTTTACGACCTCTCCTCGAAGTTACGACTGCTGCTGCACACACATCTTGCAATCACATAATCGCATTTCAGGGACAGTTGCTACCAGCTGCAGCATCCCCAGGATCACATGACCATTTTTTTTGCTGTTTTACAGGAGAAAATAGCAAAGAGCCCATTGCCTATGTTGGAATAATTTAACAACCACACAGTTTGCTTAATGACTGCAGTGACTTGCTTTACAACCATCATAAAAACATTTAATCTTGTCGCAGGGTGCCTTGACTTACAAGCACAACAACTTATGACTGAATTCAAGGTTCCATTGTAGTCATTGTATTTCTACATACGCTTCTTTCTGGTTTGTTTTTAATTTTTTTTTATCCAAACAGTATGATTTTTATAAATAACTCAAGAGAGCAAACATATCTAATACTCCTTCCTCTTCCTATTTTCCCTGCAAGCACAACCCTGTGAGGTGAGTTGGGCCGAGAGAGAGTAACTGGCCAAAGGTCTCCCAACTGGCTTTGGTGCCTAAGGCGGGACTAGAACTCGCCACCGCCTGGTGAACGGCCCAAAGTCGCCCAGCTGCTTTCACACCTAAGACGGGACTGGAACTCCCCTCATCTCTCATTTTTTAGCCTGGTGCCATAAAGAGTCTAGCATTTGCCACGATGCAAAAAGATGTTATCTGCGGTGACCCCGCTGCCCCCAAAAAGGAAGGAACCTAGGAGAAGACTCGACACCAGATGTGTCCGTCCTTGGCCACTTTAAGATGGGTGCAATAGCTGGCTGAGCAATTCTGGAAGTTGAAGTCCACCCATCCTAAAGCTGTCAGCTCTGGACACCTCTGCTCCGCACAGCCACGACAGAGCGGGAACGGACTCAGCGCCACGGCGCGCTGTGAAAGAACCCATCCGTTCTAGCTTGTCCTTCCAATACAACCCCACCATCTCCCCAGACTTGTCAAGAGGCGGTCTCACCGCTCTTAATTTTCTGCCAATGCTCTGGCCGCCCCCCAGCAAAAGGGCAAACCGTAACCTGCTAAGGGCAGAGACCCTTGCTTTGATGACGAGTACAGCATGATCTGAGAAAATGACCGTCAAGGAGAAGGTCAACAAGGGGAAGGAGACCGACCATCGTCGCAACTGCCAATCTTCCCGCGCGCACCCTTGGAAAACGCTTCCGATTGAAAGGGACGCATGCCAGTGGGGCGGGCGAGGCAGCGGCGTAATTTGCTAGGATGTTTAATCAATTGTGCTTTGGCCATCCTTGATCACCACATTCCCCCGGGTTTAATTAGTGCTCCATGCGGTTTCGGCAGCCTCGGCTTCCGAATCAATGTGAAGCCAACCTCTTGCCAAATGCAACACAAAGACGCTTTGCGCCAAATCAGTGTTGCTGACATCTGCTTCCAGACACCCACAAGCTTGTGGGTGCCTTTGCGTGTGGAGGAGAGAATTTCAAACAACCCACCCTGATGAATTCCGGAGGGTCCTCCATCGGAAGAGGCATCCATGAGTGATCCTCAGTGCGTGGATCTCCGCTTCCGATAAGTGGGATCAGGAAGCGAGATCTACGGATAAGAGTTGAAAAAGCTGGGACTATCCAGCCTAGAGAAGAGCAGATCAAGAGAAGAGGACTAACAAACCTCAACAATCAAGCATGCTGCCAGGGAGAAGGTGCAACAAGCAGAGAACCTCTTGCCTCGCCCTGATGCTATAGGACTTAGCTGGCTAATGAAACATCTGCAAGCAAGCCACCAAGCTCAGAGCACACCAAGAGCTTCACAGATTCCTCTTTGTTCCAGAAACTAGGATTAGAAGCAACGGATCAAAATGATCGAGGAACAGATTTTGGTTAAATATCCAAATAGGAGGAACTTTTCCGCAGTAGAGGTCCTGGTGTCCCTCTGCTGCGCGTACTGCAGAAGGTAACGTATATCTTCCTAGAAGGATACTGTGGTTTTTGGAAAGTGCATCGAATATAAGATCCTTTCTATTCTGTTGATCCCAGGTTCCTGAGAACAAAGAGCGGGGGTTGGTGATTCTTAAAATGTAATAGATGGAAATGAAGGTGGTCCTCGATTTATGACTGATTGCTTAATGACCATTCAGAGTTATAGCGGACCCCCCCCAAAAGCTAATTTATGGTTTTCAAGTTACCACAGCTGCGCGTGTGAGTGCACACAGTTACATTATCACATTTTGAGCGCTTGGTAACCAGATGTCTGCAGCACCCCACAGTCATGTTGGTTTTTTTCATTTTGGTTGTCATTTTGGGTTTTTTGCCGGTTTCCTGTGTTTGCTTCTGGTTTCTGGCAAAAAAATCACCATTGGGGAAAAATGGATTCGCTTAACGACCATGGCTTCGCTTATCCATTGTGGTGTTTGCTTAACAACCATGGAGTTCGCTTAACAAAAAAAGGGTGAAAAAATCCGTTCTGGTCACACGATGCTTCAACTTATGACCCCAAATGACTTAAGACAGTAATGCCAGACACAATTATGATCATTTATAGATATTCTTAACATGTTCTTATCCAGCTTCTGGGATTCTGGATGGAGTTTTAGAGGAAGACTATGGGAAGAGTTGACTCATCAGCTGACGGGATATCTCGCACCCATTCCTTGCTGTAATTATAGGGAAACAGAGAAAACAGCCATTGCAGCTGAATCATATCTTTGCAAAAAGTGATGATACGTCCTATTTCTGGGACACATTTCCAGCGGCTCATAATTCAGAGCGAGTTCCTAGGGTTAGAAAAGCGACAAAAAGATGAAACAAAACCCCACTATGTGGGAATACCATGTCCAAAAGCACATTGGGGGGCGACTTTAGACAGTATCACCTGATAGGAGAAAAAGAAAGGATCTAGATGGTCTTTCTCCTTTTCTTATAATATTTAAATTTCAGGGCATCCATAGAAATTATCTAGCGGGGTGGGTATTTTATTTATTTATTTGCATCCCACCTTTATTATTTGTATAAACTCAAGGTGGCAACACATATACGGCAGCCATATATATGTAAGGTAAAAAGGTAAAGGTTTCCCCTGCCAGTCGTGGCCGACTCTAGGGGACAGTGTTCATCTCTGTTTCCTCGCCGAAGAGCCAGCATGTCCAAAGATGCTTCTGTGGCCATGTGGGCAGCATGACTATACGTTGAGGCGCATGGAACCTGTTATTTTCCCAACGAGGTGGTACCTATGTATCTACTTGCCTTTTGACATGCTTCAACCTGCTAGGTTGGCAGGAGCTGGGGCAGGAATGGGAGCTCACCCGTTACGCGGTGCCAGGGTCTCGAACTTGAGCCGCTGACTTTCCGGCCGATAAGCCCAGCGTCTTAACCATTCGCGCCATCGTGCACGATATACATGCACATACAAGCACATATTGCATACCATTTTCACAAAGGTTTTCCTAATTGATTGCCTCCATTTGAGGAAATGTCTCTCCGCGCAGAAGTGAAACATTATTTATAGGCTGGGGTACCACAGCCTTTGTGGACAATGAACTGGATTTCCGTGCCTGATGCCATTTGTGTAATGATGTCATTATGCAAATGATATTTATTTACTTATGTATATGACTTATTTGATTTGTAGGGTTGTGCCTCTCACGCAGTGAAACCCTAGGCAACCAAAAGACTATTTTTTTAAAGAAAGCACAAAAACAACAGGAATAAAAAGATGCTACAGGTAGTCCTCAGTGTGCAGCCATTCATTTAGCAACCACTCAAAGTTTTGACGGTACTGAAAAAAGTGACTTACAACTGATCCTCACGCTTAAGACTGTTGCAGCATCTCCATACTTGCGTGATCAAAATCAAGGCACTTGGCAGCCGGCATGTATTTACAGTGGTTGCAGTTTCCTGGGGTCAGGTGTGATCACTATTGGTGTACTTCCCAGAAGCCATCTGGCAATAGGGGAATTTGGATTCACTTAACTGCACGATTCACTGAACAACAGTGGCAAACAAGGTCATAAAATCAGGCACACAACTCTCTTACGAACCACCTTGCTTAGTAACGGAAATTCTGGTCCCAACTGTGGTCGTAAGTCAAGGACTAGCTGTACAGTCAAGGCCAAACTCACCCGAATGAGGATCCCTAAAGTTAAGCTCACCTAGTATCCTGGTGACAGGGAACGGGGTTACCCTGTTGGATTTTGAGGGCGAGGTTAAAATAATCGGAGACAGTCAGCCCCGTAAAGGACCAGGCCTGTTGCCGCCAAGGGCTTTAGACATGGCCACCAGCACCTTGAATTGCATCCAGAAGCCACTGAAAAGCCCACGTAGCTGGCAAGGGGGAAGCATTATATGGGCAGACGCTGATGTGCCCATAACTACTTGCACTGCTGCACTGCTGCATTCTGGACCAGTCGTAGCTGCTGAGTGATGTTCAAGGGCAGCCCGAGGGAGAGCACATTGCAACATTCCCAACATGACTAAGGTCTGAGCAACTGTAAGCTGGCCTTTGATTTTCTCCTACAGCAAATCAACCCTGATTGCTCTTTGGAGGGACAGATACTGAAGCTGACGCTCAAGCACTTTGGCCACGTAATGCGCAGGGAGGACTCATGAGAAAAGACTGTGATGCTGGGAAGGATCGAAGGGAAGAGGAGGAGGGCACGGCAGAGGATGGGACGGATGGATCGCATAGTCAGTGTGACGGGCGTGGGCTTGGGGGGACTCCGGGAGGCAGTGCAGGACAGGGGGGCCTGGTGTGAAGCAGTCCATGGGGTCGCGAAGAGTTGGTCACGACTGTGCGACTGAACAACAACAACAACAACAAGCCTCGCAGTGCAGGAATGGGTGTAAATGGCCCATAAAACACCTTTGTGTGATGACCCTCCTGCCACGGCTGCTACCAGCTCGAGTCCAGGAGGACCCCCAAATTCTGCACGGGGTCCATCTGGGGGAGTGCTGCTCTACCCGTAATGAACAGAAACAGCCCCAGATCTAGGAGGACCTAAAACCCATAGATAGCCACTAGGTCTTGCCACGGTTAAGGCAAAGCCTGAACTTCCCCATTCAGACTTCGGCAGCTTTCAGGCACCACTGATACAAACGGAGCTATTTGCACAGTGAGTCTGCGTGCCATGAGCGTAAATCACTACCGCGCCACACTTAAATTCAAGTCCTCGTGCCAATGACATACTACCAAAAGGTCAGCGTTTCTCAAGCTTGACAACTTTAAGATGGGTGGACTCCAACTCCCAGGATTCCCCATTAGTGTTTTTCAACCTTGGCAACCTTAAGATTTGTGGACTTCAACTCCCAGAATTCCCTAAACCCTATCTCAAAACTGCCAAGCTGATTTAACCCATTGGCACGAGGACTTCACGTCAAGAGGCATTTGCAGATGCGACCCATCCGGTGGCCTCAATTACTCCCTTAAAACAAAGTTTCACTCTGGGTGTCGGGAATGGAACTTCTGTCTCAGGGGCAGTCTACCCCTAAAGGAGAAACTTATTGTCTGAATGCCCGGCTTCCAGGCATCTTGAAGGCCACCAGCAAGCTGCTTGAAGATTCACATCTCCGTCCCCAAGTTTTCCAATGACACCTGGACGCAGATGTCCCAACCCGACACGGCAGCCGAGGTGAAGCCTCCTGCAGATGCGCCTTTCAGCGCTGACAGCCTCGCGCAGCCCCGTGCAGCGCATTGCCTGTTAATTTGTTATCATTTAAAGCCATTCTCTCTGTAAAAGGCCGACCGAGTTTTAAGATGATGACACCTGGGAAGGTTCCCGCTGTGTTCATGTAATTCCCGCAGCAGGGCCTGCCGAATCACTGTAATTAAAACGAGGGGGGTTTGAGCACTCTCGGCGGAGTGCGCCACTAATTTGCCATCTTTGGGCAAAAAGCGGGCTTTTTTCCACCACCCTTCCAAAAAAAATTGATATATAAAATTCTCTCACGCAGACCAGACACAACAGAAGACAGAAGAACCCAGCAGGATTGTTGACGACGGAAAACAAGGGGAAATCTATCTCCTTGGATGCTTCTGGAAAGGGAAGGATGGTGCCCAGTCGCATCTGGTAGAAGTAGGACTCGCTTTTGGCCAAAGCGACGTCATAAAAACGGCTAACCAGGTTCGTATATGAATTGGTGTCTGCAGGAGGGGATCTACAAGTAGTCCTCGGCTTATGACCGTAATTGAGCTCAAAAGTTCTAAGCAATGATGGTCATTAGGTGGGGTAACCGTGTGACTGCCCCATCCCGGTTTTACAATTTTTTTTGCAGTGGTCATTAAGCAAACACGGAGGTCGTAAAGCAAATGCCATCGTTGTTAAGCAAACCCATTGTTCGTTATGAGGATCTCATCAACTGCGTCCGACCACAGCTTCTTTCGGTCTTCCTGTCTCCTCTCCTGTGGGCTTCCTTCATTGATATTTGCTTGGTGATCTGATCCCCATTCATGCTCTCCACAGATAATCCTCGACTTCCAACCACAATTGGGACCAGAATTTCCATTGCTAAGCTTGTTGAAAGGTTGCAAATGACAACCATGCGGATGCTGCGACAGTCATAAAGGCAAGGATCGGCCACAAGTCACTTTTTTCAATGCGACTGTAACACTGAACATTCACTAAATGAATGATCGTAACTTGAGGACTACCTGTACATGACCAAAGTAGTTCTTGTGTTCAGTTTTGCATTCTGATCCATTCCACAACCATTCATTCCTGTTTCTTTCGTCTTGTTCTACACGTGCTTCCGTTCCATTCAACTGACGCTTATGCTTCTCCTGACATTCCCTACTCTAACGTCCAGGGAACAAAATGGGCATTCAGATACGAGCCATTCTGATGCAGGATGTGGCAGTCCAGGATGTGCCCGTGTCACACTGCTGCCCCGCAAGCTTCAATGGCTTCCACTGGGCTTTTAGGTGTGATTCAGCCTCCTGGTTGTTACCTCTAAGGCCTTCCGTGGATTGGGACTAAGTGATTTGCAGGTCTGTCTCTCTCCAGTAGCTCGTCTTTCTCCAACTAGACCCGTCAGCCTTGCGAGGTAACTAGACAAGAAGTACACCCAGAAGCACTAGTTGTAACTGGAGTGTAAGGTTGCATGAACAGAAACTTGCAAGTCTGAAAGTCGCCACCCCTTTGTCCTTACAGTCCAAGAATCTACGGAGAGTCCCTTCTGAGACATTTCTTACACCCCCGTTCCTTCTTCAGGCTCAGCTGCCTCTTATCCGACCACTGAAACTTTTCTGAAAACCACTGAAAACTTTTTGACCACTGAAAACTTTTCTGAAAACTAGTCTGCAGCTCTTCCTCCTGTCTCCCAAGGTCATTTGCTCATGCCATTACAAGACCTTTGCGAGGACTCAGTTAAGGTGCTAATTGGGATCCTAAAGCCCCGCAGAAGTTTTGCCCCTTTGTAACCCTGGCCCCAGATCCAGATCCCAGGCCTGGGAACTAGGAAGGGCCCCTTCTGAGATGTTTCTCATGCCTCTTTCCTTTCTGCGGGCTCAGCTGCCTCTTATCCGACCATTGCCTAGTCTGCAGCTCTTCCTCCTGTCTCCCAAGGTCATCCGCGCGTACCGTTACAAGACCTTTCTGTGCTCTCTGGGAAGATGGAGTCACACCTTGGCCCAAGATTTTCATTCCGAGGGGTCAGTTAAAGGGCGAATTGGGGTCCTCAAGCCCTGCAGAGGTTTAGCCTTGTTTTGCCCCTTTGCAACCCAGATCCAGATCCTAACCCCACCCACTTTTGGGAACACCGTCCACACCTAACCCAGGCGGTCTTGTTTTAGCCTTCCAGTCGATGGAAACTTCAAAGCTCTCTTTCACACAGGTTGGCAATAGTTCTCCCATATTCTGGGAAGGCTGCATTCTCAGACGCCCCTAGGGATACAGGGGATCGAACTAGAGATCCTTTCCATGCCAGGCAGGGGTCTGCTCTGAGTTGAAATCCTGAGCATAGATCTGGTTTCCTTTGCAAAGTATTGGGCGCTGCCTGTCCATTTCTCTCCCAGCAGAAATTTGGAAACCTCCTCTAAAAAAAATCCTTTTGTTCTTTTGCTTTACTCTCCTCTTTTTCTCTCAGATAACTCCCCCACCCCACCACTAAAATCCAGGTGCTTAGAATCTCTGCATGCAAACGGCATAACCTAATTATTAATAAATAATGTCCAACCCTCCCCAAGCCTCTGGGATTTGCAGAGTGCTTTCTAAATATTGATCGCCTAAATTACACTATCAATCGCATCAGCACCCCTCTACTGCCTCAGTTATGGTGGGTATCTTAGGTTCTCTCTGATCCTGGAGATGGGGGTGGAGAGGAAAACTGAAATGGGTTTGCAAAGGGAAGAAGCAGAAGGGGTAGGCAGCCCCCCAGCCCCCATGTTGGGCCGTATCCGAAAGCACAGTCGTCCGCTTGACAGTTTGCAAGTTAATGGCATGATAATCTGGAGCTGCGGCGTAGCTCAGATCAAAGGTAGGAGAGAGGAAGAGTCTTTTTCTAGATGCCGGCTCAGCTCCCTTGCAAGTCAAGATTTGTAAAGTGTAAGCAGCCCATCTGCAAGCTATCATCCCCTCCCACAGTGCCAGGCAAGGTAACTGGAAACACGTTTGCAAGGGCCCAAGTAGTGCCTCCCCAGGATGTCTTCCGAGCCAAGTGACCCAGAAGATCTGAAAAGGTTTCTTCAGGACAATGTTTCCCAACCTTGGCAACTTTAAGGGTGCTGGCCAGGGAATTCTGGGAGTTGAAGTCCACATGTCTTAAAATTGCCAGAGTTGGGAAACACTGCTCTGGGACAGGACTGCTTGCGTGTGGCTTATGTGGAAGAGCTCAGAAAAACATCAGTTGGGGGAGGAAGAACAGCTGGTGCCGTGGACAAGAGCCCAGCAGATAGCTCAGAGCCGAGCTGTTTTGCCCCTCTGGTTTGCTATAGGGCTTGCCCCCTTCTTTAGAACTTCCTAAAAAGTTTCTTTTGCCTATGTCAACCTAATCTTCAATTCTCCCCTTTTTCATCATTGTCATCAAACGTTTCCTAATCTTGCATTCAGTTAAACAAAGCAGATACCTCAGACTGCAAAGTCGTGGGATCTTTCCACAGCAGTGCCCGAAAGGTGTGCATTATACATCATATATCCATTAACTAGCTTCCTGTGTCCAGCCTTGGGGAATCTTACTTTATTATCGCCACTCTTGGTCTAATTCACTTCTGTACCTTCTTCTAGTCATCCTATGTCACTGGTCTATCTGTCTGTCTGTCTGTCTGTCTATCTATCTATCTACCTACCTACCTACCTATCATCTATCTACCTATCTACCTACCTACCTACCTACCTATCAACTTACCTACCTGACTACTTACCTACCTACCTATCCATCTACCCTTCCTACCTACCTAACAAACTATCCATCTACCCATTTACCTACCTA
>JANHZU010008092.1:32661-44450 GCA_032468055.1 Acrochordus granulatus
GCTCCTCTGATGAGACCTGTCCAGTATGGTTGAACCTCTGGCAGAGCTCTCATCTTCTTCAGAGCACACAAGCCCCCTAACCACAGCAAGGTGGTGCCTCACTGGGGGGTTATTCATTATCTAGAAACATTCAAATAATCACATTACATTTAGAGAAAGACATTATTTTTCTAGAGGTTCCCTAAGTGAAGACTGAAATTATATTTAGCTGCCTGTGTGATTTCTTGTAGCTTTCTTATACAATAAAGTTGAACCACAGTAATTCATGCCAGAATTAAGAAATACAGTGGTAAGACTAATGAATAAATGAAAAAAAAATATACACTTGATCTGGAAGATCAACAAGCACTAAAACTTGAATATTTTGTGCATTATCAACCGTCTACCTTCTGTTCTGCATTTCAAATTGCTACTTTGCATTTCAAAAATGTGTTTACATAAAACAGAAAATAATGAAAATGCATTAGATCAAAGGAAACAATCATGTTAATAAAAAATCTGTGAATAAAATCTACTTTCTATATATTGTACAAGAAAAAAATGCCAGTTTTAATTGACATTCTGATAAAAAATAGATCCCTTGGCAAACATCTATTAGAAGGTAAATTATAGATCTATTTAATATGTCCAAGTACTTCATATTTCTTTCTAGAAGAGAGGACTAAAGTGTCTTTTGGTATTTAAAGTATAAACCAAACAATTTATAAGATTAGCTTCAAAATCTACATAAAGCCTTAAAGTCAGAGCCATTCGTTTCAGAAGACCAATATTTGTTGGCCTTCTTGCAGAACGTTTTATATTCTTGTCTGAATATTTTTGAGGTTTCAGTGATTGTAATTTTTGATTTTGTATGTTTACCTGATAATAAATTCTATCCTGTAAAAGGTAGCTCTTCTAATTACCTATAAGTGGCCAAAAGTTTCTTCATTCAATTTCAAAGGCACTGTCAATTGATCTACTTGCAATAAATGGGGAGCACATATAGAAGCTTCATAGGAATAATTTACAATTTGCCCTTTCACTCAGAGAAAAGTTGAATTGAATCTGAGAGAGAATTCCTCCTGATGCCGTTCTCAAGCGAACTATAAAAATTCAATATTTTGGAGGGGATTATACTTTTCTTCTTCCTTAAATGTCCAGTAATGCATATATAACTTTGTAATATTTGTCCTAAATTGTATTTTGCATTTTAGTCACTTACTTGTGTAACTAGTGCCTTAAATATGCAGTGTTTCACACATAACAGTTTTGAACGTAAGGGCATGGCTGCCCTCTTCACTCTTTGACTCCACACCTCTGTGTAGTTACCATTTGAATTATCTTCTATTGGATGCCAACAATTTGAGCACAGGAATGAGATCGGAGTTGTGCAAAGCCTATGAAAAAGGTGATTCTTAGTGTGAAAGAGCTTTCACATTTCCACATTGCATTTCAGAAAACATATTCACATAAAGTACAAAATAAAGAAAATGCATTAGATACTCAAAGAAAACATTCATGTTAATAATTTCAAATCATTAAAGCCACTAAAAATTGCCAGGAGCAGATTCTGAAGCAACAAGACAGGCTTTGCAAACAAATGGCTGATTTAACACATTGAAGATGGATGCCTTACTGGAAAACATTTCTTTCAAAGGTTTTACAGAGCCCTTCTTCATTTCTTGAAACTATGCTAGCTATCAGCAAATATGCAGTATGGTAACTTACAATTAACAATTTTAAGTAGTGCTTTATATAAGTCACAGCCTTTATATAATAAGCATGGTGTAGCCTGGTTGAAACAATTGAACTAAATGGTTAATTGAATCCATGCCCAAAAGATGTGTTTGTTGGAGGCTGAATGTACATGAATATTACATGATACTTTGAAGGAATAAGAACTGTGCAACTCTAAAAATACAAACTGTGACCCACAAACCTGAAATGGACTACTGGATTGTACTGTGCTAGTTACTTCCTTCCCTTTGTGTGATCAAAAATCATACAACCACATTTTCTGATATGTCATGGCATTTGATTTCTCAAAGAGTAAAATAATCATTCATATAAGGAATTAACTTATTTTACTGGGGATTGATGAGGGACCTTTTTGCTGGATGTGATATTTAGCAGTTGGATCATTTGAACTAAGTTTGAGCATATGTTGGTGAAGCTTTATGTTCTGAATCTAGATATAGTATAGTAGTTTCACTGTCACTCCCTATTCTTGAGGATCTATAAGGATGTGGCACTTCACAACTATTGAAGATCGCTATTATTAAAAATCCACTTTTAGGTAAAAAAAATCCAGAGAATAAAATATATCTGAAGGTTTCAAAATCTTGGCATCTGGACCTTAATTCTTGATGTTATTGTAAGTTTTTGGCCTACATCTCAAGGCCTTTCTCAAACATGTTGTATCAGGATAAGGGATAAGTTAATTTTACATCTACTGAATTTTTATCCTCCTGATACATCATTTGAGAAAGGTCTCAAGATGTAGGCCAAAAGCTTACAATAATATCAAAATTAATGTTCAGATGCCAAGATTTAGAAATCTTCATATAAACTTTCAGTTGCTTTCCTGATAGGATAGTACCCTGGCAAATCAAATGAGGAGCATAACTGAATAACACAGCACCTTTATATTTTTAGCAATAGGTACAGCATATCTTCCTATGCCCTTCTGATGGCATTGGATCTCTGAGCCTGTTTTTTCTGAAATTCTACGGTATGAATGTAAATTTATCCCAGATAATTTTGTTAGTGCTAATGAAAGTGTCTGTCAAAATTGCTTGAGGTATAAGAGACGACTGTAGACAAGTGGGAAAATTTGAATATTACCTCGAGATTATTCTCAGAGGAAACTGGAAATTAAAGTAATAGAAATATGGGATGTTAAAAAAAAGAATAGACTGTGAAATGAGTAAATGCAAATCTATGTTTTTTCAGATATTTAAATTATACTTTTATTATCTATTAAAATGGAATTTACTTCAGAGAAATTAAAAAAGCCCAGGAAATGTTGAATTTAGGATTTATCCAGGTATTTTTGTATTGACATTGTAGACACTGAAAGACCGTTTCCTATATTTTATGAATATATGTTTATTAAGAATCATAGTGCAGGAAAGGATCAAATCAAAACCAACTTCTGCAAACACAGAATGTTTATTCATAATCCTCTTTACAGTGCTTTGGATTATGATTGAGTGAGAAATCAGAAACTTTGCTCAGCTGGAGCCAAGCTATTGCTAAAATATCATTTTTTGTGTATTAGTCTTTCACTGCTCTAATTTAAAGGTAGAGTTTGAACTGGATGTGCTCTTAATCATATCTGGGGTTAAAACTTTGGAGTAAAATTCCCCATTTCTCCAAGTAAGGTGCACTGGGCAGAACATGAAGACTTCTTAAATTATCCTTAAATCAGGAGAACTCTGGTACCTTCTTTCAAAAGATTCTGCTTTTTTAATAAAATGTGTTAGTCTCAAGATGTGCTAGTAGACTCCATGTGATTTTTGACTACTATGGCCAAACCCAGCTCTCCTTTCACTGAGTGATCCTTGTAATTTTGATGTACGTGTTAATTCCTAAAGTTTTAGGACATCATATTTAATGTGCTCACTTACCTAAGGCAGGTTTTGGCAATCTTAGGTGACAGGGATTATCTGCAAACTTTTGAAAAGAAAGAGCATTGCATGTAGAAGAAGGAAAGAGAAGGATTTGTCTTTACAAAGTTTGAAATGAGTAAGAGTTGAAGGGGAAGTTTTTAAAGCAATAGAGAGATACAGTTGTGCAAAGCTGTTATTTCTACTTAAAATATATTAGCAAGAGAAATCTATTTATGGTGACATGTTAGGTATCTGATTAATTGGACACTGGTCCACAAAACCTCATTCAATTAATGTTTAAAGTGTTGCAAGAGTTTTTGCTGTTTTGGTTATGGTAACAATAACACAAGTATCCTTTTAACATGGTAGGATAGATTTTAACATGCATGACAAAATTCACACTCTTGATATTATCATTTAGTTATTAAAATCTACCATTACTAAATGATGTGTAAACTTAAAATCACTTAAGCCATTGACTCCAAGCTCCTGTCCAGTGCAAGATGTGAAATTAATTAATCCATTTGCCATATTTTAGTTATTTTAAAGAATATATTTAAAATTCATTCTTGTTTCCGAGAAGAGCTGCAACTGTGCAGAAATTATGCATTTCTAGAATCATGTTGTACTGCCAATCTCTTCTGTAGCTTTCGTATGGCATAAATAGTGGCAGAAATGTAACCCAAAGAAATATCAGTGTGGGAGTTGCTCACTCAGCATCATTGTGGAAAAGAGTCTCAGCAGTTTTCTTTAACATTATCTATGGTTGGAGAACAGGAAATTCTCCGTATTTTAGCTTCAAACTGTCAAATACATTTCTCAATAGAAATTGGCAATTTTTTACTTAAAAACAGGAAAAACAGGAGAACAGGAAAATCTCCGTATTTTAGCTTCAAACTGTCAAATACATTTCTCAATAGAAATTGGCAATTTTTTACTTAGGACTCCTGTATATGAAAAAAGCATTATTATTTTTAAAAATGATGCAGATCAGAATAGGCATGTATTTGGCCTTCTGGAAAAAGCTGAAGATGTGGGGGCCAGAAAACCGTGTGTCATCAACAGGGTGGCTACTTGACTGATAGTGTCACCTCTTTCTTAGTCCTCTCCATCCTGCATTTTAGCCATTTTTTCCCTTAACTCTTGTATTGATTTATTACACTCTGTATTTATGTTTATATAGTTCTTTTGTTAGCCACCCAGAGTCATTTGTAGCAAGTTGGGTGGTGGATAAAATAAATAAATAAATAAACCAAGCTTTAGTAATATTTAGTAAGATCTTTTTTATATTATTTTCTATGGTTAGAGAAGAAATAAATAAGATAAATAAGCAACAAGAGGCTTATAAGTAGAAATCTTCCATTGTTTACATTTGAATTGATGCAATAAATCAGTTATTATTGATAACTGATATTATTTCACACAACAGAAGTCTTCTCCCACTGACATGTCTTTTGAATTAACTGGTTTTAATAGCTTCCTTATATACTGATAATGTGGGGGCAAGTTGAATCCCTGAGTCAAACTGTTATCTGTATTGCCAAAACACTTGAAAAAAATTAAATCTTAACATGGTTCTGGGTTTTATATATTACGCTTTAAGCAAAGTTTAAACAGATGAGCAATGTGAAGGCATATACTTAAACAGTAAACCACAGGTAACTATATACTGCAATAGAAATTTCCAACTTAGATATTTCTACATCACAGTTTTTCATTCCTCACAAAACACTTAGAAAATGACTGTACAGTCACGTTGATGAAGATTCTCAATCATCCAGGTAGAATCTACATCATAAACTCAAATCACGTTCACCAGAGAAAACAACAAGGACAACAGGCTGTCAATCCTAGACTGTAAGGTTCTTATTGGGACCTGTGGCAAGCTAGAAATAGAGGTCTACAGGAAACCCACACACAGAGACCAATACCTGTTGTTTTGACTCCCACCATCCATTTCAACACAAACTAGGAGACATCAGAACACTATACAGTATAATAGGGCAGAAAGCATCCCTGCCTCCATGGATGCCCAAAAGATAGGCTTTAAGGCACCTGAGGACAGTTCTTAAGGCCTGTGTGTCTCCAAATTGGGCTTTTATTAAATCAGCATCTAGAACCAACAAAAGAATGGCAGACAGAGCTGAACTCGGAGTCAATGGAAAAACCTTGTCATTCCTTCTATGGCTGGTGTGTCAGAGAAGTTAAAGCAGATATTTAGAAAATGCCACATACCTGTGTTTTTCAAACCCACCAACACACTGATAGAGGCTTGTACACTCGAAAGATTGAACACCAAAACATAACAAGAGCAATATAGTATATGCTATCCAGTGCAATGAGGAGTGTTCAGAACTCTGTGTTGGAAAAACAAAACAGCCTTTATACAAGCAGATGACCCAGCACAGAAGAAGCAATACCACAGGACCAGAATCAGCAGTTTACCTTCAACTTAAAAAAAAGGACACTTATTTGAGGACAATGATGTTCACATTTTGGACAGAGGAAATAGGTCAATAGAGGTGGATGCCTCAGATACATCTTGTCCCCCATTTTTCATGCTGCTCTTGCTTTAGTCCTCTGGAAGATTATGATCACTTCACACTTTCACCAGGAAGGCCATACTTAACAATTCATTTGGGGATGTATAAGAGATTTAGGAGTCAAACATTTACATCATAAAAACTCTCTACTTATTCACATCTCCTATTGTCCATCTAACAAGCCTAATCAGGTTAAGTGAGAAAGGAAGCCACCCTGGAAGTCATATATGGGGTCCGCTAATCAACTTTTTCTCAGACTGAAAAAGCTGCTTGTATAAACAGTGAAAACCAACAAAAGTCCAGTTGCCATGTCTTAATCTCCAGACACTGTACAGTCATCTTCACTTCTACCATTCTTGCATCACTGGCATCACCATAAGCCTTATCAGTGCTCACCCTTTCTGTTCAGCTAATAGTAGAACAAAAAGAATATTATTCAATCCTCTCATCTTCTAAACTATCACTAATTATGGAATAATAAATGTTATTTCATTACATAAAAAAAGGAATTTCAGAATATTCAAAGAATAATATGTCCTGTATGTATGAAAAAGTACTCATTTCAGTTCATGTTATTCTACATATTTTGTCTGGAGGTTTGCAAGAGAAGCTATGTGAGAAAATGTCATTTGTGAAAAAAATTAACCCAAAGCACTAAGCTTCTATCAAAGCTTCCCACTATCTTGGCTACATGACCATTCTTCATGGAAAGCTTCTGAGCTGCTAAGGCAAAATGCTGCCAATTTTGCAACTCAGTACTTTTCCAAGTAGTATTGAGAAAGCCGAAAGGTAACTTTTAAACAATATAAGAGGGGGACAACTCCCCAGAAGGGGACACTGAATCCTGTAACTAAAGAGAAAGTGATGATTGACCCAAGTTGAGGCAACTCTTTCAGCCAATAGGGAGATAGACCACCCAGAAGACCTGCAGAGATTCATAGGAAAATATCAACTTGGTGGTTTCCAATAAACAGGAAGAAAGGCAACAATAGATTCAGTTTCCCAAAACAGACAGTATTGTGAAATATATCAGATCCAAATAAGCAGTTATGTGTAAGTGTTGTTAGGATATTCATTGCATTCTCTGTCTCTTCCTAATTTTCTCTCCATTTTTCCTTTAAAAGTGGGTATGTCATACTCCTTGAGCAAATTTAATTTTCAGTGACATATCTGGAGGTGTTTCTCAATCGGGATTTTTTTTTTTGCCGAGAACTCTTATAATTCAGTGTGTGCTAATTACTGCTAACTTTGAGGAACTGAAATAATTTTTATTATATTCCTGAAAAGCATAGCCAAAGTAAAACAATAATATTTGGATTTACTTCATTTGGAATAATCTCCCATTTTATTATACGGGTCTAGTTATCTATTATATCACTAGAAATTTCATGGCTAGAAATGTTGAGACTTTTCTGAAGCCGTCCTTGCATTGTTGTTTTCCGTCTTCCTTTAAACTATGAACTGGCTGAGAGGGCAATCATGACAAAGAGTTCTTTCATTATTATTTTTTTCTACAGCCACATGGTTAGCTTTAGGACAATCAATATATCTGTCTCTATAGTCTTGCACAATGATACAGATCTTTTGGGAAATCTAGAAATAAAAGTCCACCAAAACAGGAAAAACAAAATGTCCAGCTGATTTCATACCTTACTTGAGAAAACTTTATTTCTGTCCCTCCCTCCCTTCCAGCTGCCAAACACTTTTATTGGATTAATAAATAAAAATATGCATAACCATGCTATCCCGTCCTGCTATGTTTCAAGTATAAATAGTTCACATTTCCCAAAATACCATTCATCCCTCTTGAGAGTATTAACCTGGGAAAAGCCATGACTCAAAGTGTGAAGGAGACATGGGAGCATCTGGTGGACTCATAAAGGGTTTTATGACTGAAACAGTTCACAGGAAAACATCTATTCTATATCACCAGTTATTGAGAGTGTTACATTTCCTTTCATTCTTTACAGCATCAGAAATAAAAAGGTTTTTTAAAAATTAGCACTGGTTTTCCAGGATTTCTTTCTAAGATTCTTTATCAAGATTAGATTGATTCTGTCATCGTATGTACCACTCAAATTAGAGTCACCACTTTAGTCCTGAAAAAAGGTAAAAATCTGAATAACTTTCTTGCCAATTACCTTGGTATCATTGAGATAAGACATTGATGCCCAATTAAAGATGGGAATCCTTTAATGTGCAGTAACAAGAGTTCAGAAAGAGCAAGTTTGGTGGAATGATTAAAAGCACTGGATATGAAGCTGGGAGACCTTCAGTTCTGTCTTAGCCAGTTGATAAGTTTGGGTCAATCACTCCTTCTCATCCATAAGAAGAAAGCAATGGCACACTACTTTAATAATGTTGCCAAGAAAACTGCATGGACATGTCCATGAAATTGTCAGGAGTCAAGCATGAATAGGTGCCCACAAAGAAAAAGGAGCCAACTTTATTAAATAATGCTTATGGATTGTACTGTGCATGTCAATCTGCTTCGATCTACATTGAAAACTATTGAGTTCATTTTTTCTTTTAAAAGTGTCATTGACAATGTTTCTAGGCCATAATAGTCCTTTTGTATTGGATATATGACTTTTAGAAATACAGAGTGTCTTATTCTATGACAAAAGGTTCCACTTCTTTTTGAGAAATAAATTAACAGTCTGTCATTTTGTCAGAAGGTCCTTATATTAGAAGCTCAGCTATATTTTCAATAGAATCCTTTTGTAGTTGTTTGTTACCCTACTGCTATAAATTAATTACAAAATGCCTAGGTATCATACTAATGCCTTTGTGTGTTTGTGAAAGATTTGACATTTTTCAAACATCTTTGCAGACACAGAGGAATACAGATTAGAAAAGAATGTTTCACGATTAGCAGAGTTCATGTTTTATGTCAGAAACATCTTTGTTTAAACTTCCGCAGAATTGGGCTCTCACTTTTTATGACCTAGGTAATAATATAGTTTCTTTTGTATGGTGAATTTAGGATATCAACCTATAAGAGAGCTGGAGAACTTCACAGTTTCTTTGACTCCTTTGTATATCAGTACTTACATTGCAAATTTATTATGAGAGGCTAAAATGTACTCTCTCTGCTTTCTTTTTAAGGGATATTATATCTTTAATTTGTATAATAGAGAATTTGAAAGGTAGACTTCTTGGGAAAAGGTCAGTTTCCAGACATTTTTATATAAAACTAGATTAGGCAACAATATTTTGCAACGAGATGCCAGATTTTTCTTTTCCTTGCTTCCAAGAGTCATAGTGTATATGGTAGTTATGAAGGATTTGAATTTTCTAAAATAAAACAGATGGATATTGGAGGCTCAATCACCTACTTATTGCTTCTTTGAAAACTGTGAAAGTAAAGTACATGCCAACAAGAAACTTTCAAAATATGAACATTCACACAGCTGAAATTTGTCACTTTCCCACCACATGTTGACATGAGATTTGGTCAGCTGTACAAATAAGATGAGGTTACGTAATGCCCAAGGGTTGCCAAGCCATCAGCCAAGGATCTTCCCAATATGTTATTTGTGGCCTTCTGCAACACAAAAATTTGGCAACAAAAGGCTGGCTTTTGGCTGAGAGAAGTTTTACTTCTCTCCCTCAAAATTAGAGGTCAATGGAAATGTAATGGCTTTGGAAGACAGGTTCCCTCTGCCCCCCAACTGGAACAAACTGGCATCATCTTTTTTAATGAATCCAGCTGGTCATTGGATAGTTTCCTGCTGAATTGCAGCCCAGTCTGGATGGTAGAATTAATCCACTGTCTCTATAAGTCATGATTGTCTAACCTTAATGTTTAGAATCATACAATGTAAAAAGCCAAAACCAAACCATGTTTATTACAATGTATGTGTAGAGGAAATCAAAGATAATATTGGCAAAGAATTGCAATATTTTTTAACGGATGAGACACAGCAAAAGACATCTCCCTAGGGAAAATGGGAAACTCAGAATGAAACTACCTTGATTCTCTGTAAGTTGAGGTTAGAGGAAAACATTGGTGAGTTTACAAGATACTGTTATGATACCCTACAACAGTCAAGAAGAATTTCAGTATTAGTGAATTGGTGTGTGTTTCCTGACCTGGCCCTTCTCAAAGAGCTGACATCAATCTTGAAAGCTGCATTACTCTCTGGTTTGGAAATCATTGAAGCTCACTTTTGAATGTAGAAATGGAATTGGACTTTGGGCATCTCACTGTTTGCTGAACAGTTTGCTGAAATATTGTTACATCAACAGCAGTCAGATAAACAAACAACAAACTTGAACGTCGTGGTACAACAAACATAGCATTTGGACAAAGTTTATTCCAGTCAGGAGCAGCTCAACAACCTGCAGCCAAATCCGTATTTTTTTACTCTTGTGGAAATTTGCTGGAGATGTTATGAACTTTGACTTTCCTGACTCATTGTGAATTGTTTGTGGCAGGTTGGCCAGTAAAATTTCCTGTAGATCACTCTAGGGTGGGTAATGTTTTGAACTTCTTGAAGAAGGTTAGCCAAATGCTTATTGAGATCAATGATTCTTACTGGGCAATTGTTAGAATGTTATGCAAAGACTTAGAGCTATATTTGACTATTTGGCAAAGAGACTAACAGCAAATTGAGAGATTTGCAAGCTGAACAGGCCAGCTATAGAGTTGGTGAGTACATATTGGTTGTAGAATTATATGCCAGAGATGTGGAATAGAATGATCTTGTTGTAATTGACTATTTCAATCAGACTGCTGAGAGATGAGTTAGTAAGATAAGACATGCCAGAAGATTTGAAAGGACTGTTCCAATACAAAACAAGAGTTTGGTTGGAGAGCTAAACAGATAAAACATGAACTTTGCTTATAGTGCAACATTCTTTTCTAATCTGTATTCCTCTGTGTAAATAGATAGCAATTGATGGATGGAGGAAATAGTAAGGGGAAGAAGTTTATAACCTCTCTTCACCTCAACCCCCATTTTTGTGGCCAAAAAAAAGTGCCATCAGTGCCAAAGAACCCATGCAACTAGGAACAACAGCAGAGAAACAGATAAGAAACTGTGGAGCTCCAAGGCAAGATTTGCACTATTAAAGTATAGTCCTCTGAGGCAGTTGCAAAGTGTTCCACTCAAAATAAACTTCATTTTATTGTATCTTACTCTTTGTAAATCTCAGGTTTAAAAATGCAAATCTGCTCTTGTAGACTTAGACACAAGAGCAAATTTAAAGATAGTGCAGTAGTTTAAATTCCCCACACAGTTATTGTTGCTCAGTTGCACAGTCATGTCCGAATCTTCGCGACCCCACTGACTGCAGTACACCAGGCCTGCCTGTCCTACACTGCCTCCTGGAGTCTTCCCAAAGCCCATGCCCATCACACTGACTATGCTATCAATGCATCTCATCTTCTGCCATTTCCTTCTCCTTTTCCCTTCAATCGTTCCCAGCATCACAGTCTTTTCTAATGAGTCCTCTCTTCGCATAATGTGGCCAAAGTACTTGAGCTTCAGCTTCAATATCTGTCCCTCCAAAGAGCAATCAGGGTTGACTTTCTGTACGATTGATTGATTTGATCTGCTTGCTGTTCAAGGGATCCTCAAGAGTCTTCTCCAGCACCACAGTTCAAAGGCATCAATTCTTCAATGCTCAGCCTTCCTTATGGTCCAGCTCT
>JANHZU010008093.1:48258-58474 GCA_032468055.1 Acrochordus granulatus
CTGGCAGAGCTCTCATCTTCATTAGAGCACACAAGCCCCCCAACCACAGCAAGGTGGTGCCTCACTGGGGGGACTGATGAGAGACCTTTCGTATAAACAGGATATACTTTAAATAGAATTCTTCTGGCTGTTCAGATGGTGTAGCTGTGTTAAAGTAGCCTCAGATGTTCTAGAAATCATAGCCAGCTGGGTCCACAAGTACTGTTCTTTGTGTTGCTGCCCTATTGATTGAATGGAGACTATTGTAGGAAAGGTTTATAAACTGAATGCAGTTCCAAACTGAATTTTTTCAGGTGATACAGAAGCAGAAAAGTCTTTGAAATACTGTTTAAGGCATTTGCATGGCTGGCTAGGTGTGTAGTCATATCCAAAGCAGCTCATACAAATTGATTTGTTTCTACATGAGCAGAAAGTCAGGCATTAGAATCCTGTCTGGATGTGATCCCATTTCTGCTACTGACAGAGGAAGTTCCGCCCAAGAACATCTGCTCCAGGCAAAAGGAATTCAGATAGTGGTTCCTCTCTCCTCCTGTTCTTGTGAATCTATTTTGAGGATGGGAGGCAAGAAGTAATGTGCCTTCATCAATGGTGGCTAGTAAAATGAGTAGTTATGGCAACTGAGCTAACGGTTTACCTAAAAGGACTAACGTCAAAAATCACATCAGACAAACTACAAACAACATTTTCTTCAGGATAAGATTTTAGCCACAAGCCATGCATGATGTCAGTTTGAAGGCTCTACATATCTGCATACAAACAGCAAAGCTTTATCATTTTCCCAAGCCCAGTGAGCCTGTTGCATCTGCTGCTAACAGCAACTGAGAAACAGTAATTTAATGGAGGATTTCTGAAAGGAGCAGGGACTCCCAGTGCTCCAATGGCAGATCATTGCTTCCGTGCTACGGTTAGTCTGGAAGTCCAGAAAATGGATGGGGCTTCTGGAATGGAAAGAAAACAAGTTTTTTCTTTTAGAATGTAATTAAAGGGAATAGTTGAATATGTTGGATCATGAATTGTTGAATATGGCCAAAAGTAGCCAAAATAATTTTCCCCAAAAATGTATTCTACAGTATAAAATATTAATATGGCTTATCAATGCAAAATCGATAGTTTGCATATGAGCTACATTCATATGACTAGTATTTAGCTTCTGTAGAATACTGTATGGAGAAAATTTCTTAGCCTTATTTGTCAGTGGAAAACCATCCAAGCCTAATTCAGTGAATAAACTATTCATGCAAATCATAATTAAACCTATACTTTCCATTTATAATCCAGTATTACAAGAAAGGTAACAGTGTCTGTGCGCCTTTGGTGTCTAGTCACACTGGCCACATGACCACGGAAGTGTTCTTGGACAGATGCTGGTTTTTCAGCTTGGAAACAGAGATGAGCACCACACCCTAGAGTTGGTCACAACTGGCAGGGAAACCTTTACTATTACAAGGAAGACACGTTTAAGAACCATTTAAAGATAATTGGAAGTGATCATAAAACAGGATTTGTTGGGAAAATTTATCACACACACACACATACTCTTGGTGAGCAGGTCATGTGGCTTCTCACAAACTGAATGAATGACTCATTCACAATGAAACACCATTCAGAGATGATAAATATTACAGATTACTTCATAAAACTACTGAATATGGCATAGAGCAATAGTGTACAGCTAGGGGAATCCACTTTTCATATTCAATTTGTGGACATTTATAATATTTTGTGAATCATCTGTGTTAGGTTTCCAATAAATTATTCCTGGTTGAACACATTACTCCTTTGCTAACATTCAGAGAAAGCCTTCCCTCCCAGTTTTCTTTTCTATGCTTAACTGCTTTCCAACATGGTGTTAATATTAGATCATTTTAAATCGACCTCCTACTGGTAAGTTTTTGTCCTCTTAATTTCTTTCTGGACTTACGTATTCTTTTCAGCACTTCCTAGGACTCTCAGCCTTTCCAATCAAACTGGGGTAAATAGGAATGATCTTATTTCTTTTGCCCCAATAGGTTTTTTCTCTACTGTTTCTTTGCCTATGTCTGAATTTTCTCCATTGTTTCTAAACTGTCTACCATTTATTTCTTAATCAGCTGGAAGAAGCTGATCCTATTAACTAGCCAAAAGATCCCTACTACTACTTCCTATGATTTTGGGGACATCCTTGTAATCTGACCTTCAGATTCAATAAGGCACCCTTTTTTCTTGCCTTTATACACCAGTTAGGAGTTCTTCCCCTAAACTGCAGGCTCCTTTTATTAGGTGTGGCAAACCAACAAGTATCTATGTTTATTGCCCCCAAAATAATTCATATACTGCTGTAAAAAGCTCCATTGATAGGATTAGTGGATATCTAAACTGGCAGAGGAGTTAAATGGGACATGGGAAGAACGACCCAGTAATTTATTTTATTGACATTTGTGATAAAAATTACAGCAAAAAAAAAAAGCCTGCAAAAAATGTATTTAGGTCTACACATATATGTATCAGAAATACTTTTTTCAATTGTTTTCCCAACAAATCTTTATTTTTAAGAATCTATGTTAGTGATAATGACATGACAGCCCAATTTATTTAGCCTTACCCAATTTTGTGTATTTAGCCTTACCCAATTTATTTAGCCTTACCCAATTTTGTGTATACACAGTACTGTTCAAAAATCTTAGGCCACCCTCCCTTTGTTTTAGCAAAGTTTTAATGTCCATAATTATTTTTCAGTATTAAGATTAAAACAGAAGATACAGGAAGTAATATACACAAAATTTAAACACAATTTTCAGAACAAAATGGCTTCTTCAGCCAAAAGTCATTAAATAGTCAGTACTTTATATTTGCCACTTTAGCCTCTGGAAACTGTTTTTCTTGCTTTTTCCTGATCTTAAATACTACATATAAATTTCCTGTATTTTCTGGTTGTATTTTAATAAAGAGACTGAAACATAATTGTATATGGTCATTATACAATTGCTAAAACAACAAATCTAATGGTGGCCTCAGACTTGCACAATATGGTATGTTGAAATATTACTTATTATTTAGCACATAGGAAAAAAACACATCCTTGTATCTATTTGTATGGAACTGAACTACTTTGGTAAGTGGAAATGATACCAACTGGAACAGAACCATCTGCTGACTCCTGCTCAGGAATGCCCAACAAAGGTGATGACAGGACCCTGGTTCAAAGTGTTAAGGAGTGTTTTGAGTAAAGGGGAGTGTTAATTAATAAACAGGTCTTGGCGTACCTTGTAACCTTGAGCCTGAACTATGTTACTATGGCTGCTGAAGATGTATGCATGATGTTGCTCTTAATTAATTGGTTTGTAATGTGAATTCCCATGATTGGCTTGTAACAATGTATGCCTTTCAAAATTGTATAAAAGGGGGGTCCGCTCCAAGGTGGGGTATGACCATTTGGAACTTGTTTCCAGGTAACACTTTTATTTGCAAAAAATTTTCCTTTTTCCTTTCCACCTATCTGGTGTGATTCATTGGGCCTGCATTCCAGGTAAAAGGATCTGACTCTCTGGGATACCAATAATATAGAACAGAACACACCATGTTTTTCAAATTTCACCACTTGATAAGTCCTGCAATCTATGGACTACACTGTTGATAGATTTGAAGGAGCTGGATTGAAGCCATTGCTGGAATCAGAAAGTAATGTAAATCTAGGCTGTCATCTGTTGACAGATATGGGAAAAAAGGAAGCAAACAATTTACAACACATAAAAATTTGTATGACCAATTTTGTAAAAAACAGTTTAAAAATATCCAAAGACTCTACAAAAACCTGGACAATATTTTAAGACTATCTTCTGGACAGAGGATGTCCAGAAAAAAGGAGAAAATCGTCTTTTATCAGACTTCTGGTAAACCTACCCATGGGAGCAGTTCTTCCATTCCCAAGCCAAGTATCCCATTTTGTAATGTTAAGCACCCTTAATTTTCTCTGCCAACTCCCCAGCTCCATATTATTTTGGGAAAGGAGTGCAGCTTCTTCTGATTGGCATCTTCTTTATACTCTTCTTTCTGTACCCTTGTTTGTGCTTTATCATTCTTTGGGCTTCTCCTGTCTTCTTAACTACCAACAAATCTTTTTGCCAGAGTTGCTCTCACTATGTTTTAAGGTTATACTTCTGGACCACAAGATGACTAAGTCTGGATAGTGTTCATAAACATTATTTTGCTATCAACTCAACCACTGTTTCATGTATAATTTGATCTGTAGCCATTTTCTTAACAGCTAGCTTGCCTGCAAGTCCCTAATGCCTTTCTAGGTATTATAACATAGCTACAAACTCCATTGGAGAAGAAAATGACAATCCACTCCAGTATCCTTGCCAAGAAAACCCCATGGACAGTAACAAAAGGCTAAAATGTAGGACACCAAAAAAATGAGCCCCTCGGATCGGAAGGAATTACAAGTAGCTCCAGAAAAAGTGAAATGGCTGGACCAAAGCCAAAAGGAAGGATGCTCAGCTGTGGATATTTCTGGAGGTGAAAGAAAAGGCTAATGCTGTAAAGAACAATATTGCATAGGAACCTGGAATGTAAGATCTATGAACCAAGGTCTGCTGGATGTGGTCAAACATGAGATGGCAAGATTGAACATCAACATCTTGAGAATCAATGAACTAAAATGGACAGGAATGGGCAAATTTAATTCAGATGATCACTATATCTACTATTGTGGACAAGAATCCCTGAGAAGAAGTGGAGTAGCCAACATTGTCAATAAAAGTGGGAAAAGCAGTACTGGGATACAATCTCAAAAACAACAGTACTAGGTACAATCTCAAAAACAACAGAATGATCTCAATTTGAATCCAAGGCAAACATCACAATAATCCAAGTCTATGCCCCTACCACTGATGCTGAAGAGGCTGAAATTGACCAGTTCTATGAAGGCTACATGATCTTCTAGAACTCACACCAAAAACAAATGTCCTTTCATCATAGGGGTTAGAATGCTAAAGTAGGAAGTAAAAGTAGGAGCAGTAGGCAAGTTTGGTCTTGGAATACAAAATGAAGTAGGGCATAGGCTAACAGAATTTTGTTAAGAGAACAAGCTGGTCAATATGCTATTACAACAACCCAAGAGACAATTCTACACATGGACATCACCAGATGGTCAACACTAAAATCAGATTGATTATATTATTTGCAGCCACAGATGGAGAAGCTCTATACAGTAAGTAAAAACAAGACCTGGAGCTGACTGTGGCTCAGATCATGAGCTTCTTATTACAAAATTTAGACTTACTTGAAAAAAAGTATGGAAAATCACTATGCCTTTCAGATATGACCTCAATGATATTCTAATATAGGGCGGAAGTGAGGAATAGATTTAAGGGATCAGATCTGACAGACAGAGTGCCTGAAGAACTATGGATGGAGGTGCGTAATACAAGAGGTAGCTACTAAAAGCATCCCAATGAAAAATAAATGCAAGCAACCAAAATTGTTGTGTGATGAAGCTTTACAAATAACTGAAGAAAGAAGGAAAGAAGATAAAGGAAAAGGGAAAGAGATACTCAACTGAACGCAGATTTCCAGAGAATAGCAAGGAGAGATAAGAAGGTCTTCTTAAATGAACAATGCAAAGAAATAGAGGAAAACAATAGACTGGGAAAGAGTAAGGATCTCTTCAAGAAAATTGGAGATATCAAGGGAAATTTTCATGCAAAAATGAGCATGATAAAGGACAAAAATGATAGGGACCTAAGAGAAGCAGAAGATATTAAGAAGAGGTGGCAAGAATACATTGATGATCAATACAAGAAAGATCTAAAAGTCCCTGATAACCACGATGATGTGGTTGCTCACCAGACATCCTGGAGTGTGAAGTCAAGTGGGCCTTAGGAAACATTGCTAACAACACAGCAGAGGTGATGGTATTCCAGCTCAACTATTTAAAATCCTAAAAGATGATGCTGTGAAATGCTGCACTCAATGTGCCAGCAAGTTTGGAAAACTCAACAGTGACCACAGGACTGGAAAAGATCAGTTTACGTTCCAATCCCAAAGAAGGGCAGTGCAAAAGAATGTTCAAACTACCATGCAATTGCACCCCTTTCACACTCTAGCAAGGTTATGCTCAAAATACTATAAGCTGGGCTTCAGCAGTATGTGAACCAAGAACTACCGGATGTACAAGCTGGGTTTCAAAGAGCCAGAGGAACTAGAGATCAAATTTGCAACATTCACTGGTTTATGGAAAAAGCAAGGGAGTTCCAGAAAAATATCTACTTCTGTTTCATTGACTATGCTAAATCCTTTGATTGTGTGGATCACAGAAAACCGTGGCAAATTTTTAAAGAGGTGGGAGTACCAGACTACCTTATCTGTCTCCTGAGAAACTTGTATGCTAGTCAAGAAGTAAAAGTTAGAACTAGACATGAAACAATGGATTGGTTCAAAATTTGGAAAGGAATACAAGAAGGTTGTATATTGTCACCCTGTTTATTTAACTTATATGAGTACATGAAATGTCAGGCTGAGTGAATCACAAGCCGGAATGAGATTGCCAGGAGAAATATCAGCAACCTCAGATATGCAGACAATACTACTCTAAAGGGAGAAAGTGAAGAGGAAGTAAAGAGCCTCTGATTGAGGCTGCAAGAAGAGAGTGCAAAAGCTAGTTTGAAACTCAACATTAAAAAAACTAAGATCATGGTAGCCGGTTCCATCACTTCCTGGCAAATAGAAGGGTAAGAAATGAAAACAGTAAAAGATTTTACCTTGGGCAGATGGTGCCTGCAGCCATGAAATTTAAAGATGCTTGTTCCTTGGGAGGAAAGTTATGGCAAACCTAAACAGCATATTAAAAACCAGAGACATCACCTTACCAACAAAGTTCCATATAGTCAAGACTATATATCCCAGTAATAATGTATAGCTATGAGAGTTGGACCATAAGGAAGGCTCAACGCTGAAGAATCGATACTTTCAAATTGTGGTACTTCAGAAGACTCTTGAAAGTTCCTTGAATGCAAGGGGATCAAACCAATAAATCCTACAGGAAATCAATCCTGACTGTTCATTGGAAGGACAGATGCTGAAGCTTCATGAAATCCTCACTAAAACTTAATATTGTATGTGTTTAATACATGATGATTCAAAGTGGCTTTGATCACTTGATTCATGTATTCATGGCATAACTTGTCCTTGTTAAAACCCTCATTCCAACACAGTTGGATGGAGCCAGTTGAATGAGCCTGGCTTGTAAAGGTAGGAAGAGATATCTTGTAATGATCATTTTTTTAAAAATTGAAATATATGAGGTATGTTCGTTAATTGAACAGAACTAGAAATGCTTTTCTTGGTATTGCTTGTATTTGTGAAGACATTGATTTGCTAAATTCCATTGTTCTCTGAAGATACCTGTTTTCTCTATGATATAGTCTACTAAATTACTCCATAGATTTTATTATTCATTAAGAAAAACGTTTACAAAGTTGTTTAGCTTCAGCCTTGAAATGCTTTACTGGATGTAATATTCTTGGTAACTTTAGTTTTTCAGATTTCTCTATTGAGCCTAGCTCTCCTGCCTAGTTTCCAAACCATTTATCTTTCTGCGTTTTTCTTTAAATTCCACTGGCCATTAAACTTTTTACAATGTTTTCCTAACCAAACATCCATTTCCTGCCTTCATGGTCATTAAGAAAATTCTGTTTTTGAACAGTGTTTTGGGCCAGAATGGTGTTTTGGGCCAGAACTGTGGTCAAATTCCCTGTGCTCATAATGTAGTCATATGGCAGTAGTTATTAGTTTAAAGATTTTTTAGCAACTCAATCATATGTATGTTTATTAGGAAGTAAATCAGTTGAGTTTATGTTTAGAATTAAAATTTTATGGTGCACTCATATTCTTACTGAGAGCAGACTGTAGTCTACTTAATTGGCCTTATTTCCTAATACAGTATGTATGTCTACAGTATCTTCTGATTTCAATGAGACTTATCAGATACTGTAAATGATTATAGGATTTCAGTCTTACTTGATTTCAGTATTAGCTAATATTAAATGGACATCTTCATTCATTTAGTGGGCTTTCAACTGTTCCTAGAAAAAATTGCACATCTGTTTGAAGCCATATAATACTGTGAAATATTCTAGAAATCTTAATCAGATGCAGGGACTTGGCAAGGCAATCCACTAGCCTCTAACATCATCATTATTTCCAAGAATGGCACTAGAATCTGAACAAAATTTTATTTGAACAATAAAAAAGCTGTGGTGCCATCTTAAATTTGAAATGTAACCAGAAAAAGGAAAAAAGGGGAACAGATGGAAAGTGGAAGGATGGATGTAAAAGGGATAACAAGTAGCACTATGGCTTTTAATGACTGAGGATGAATGTAATGTTCCAACAGGAACCTTTTGTTAATAGTCAAATCCACCCAGTAGTCATTTTGCAAAAACATCCATAATCTGTATTCAGGATTCAGTTGTTTTCATTTGTCTTGTTGATTAATTCATATATGAATTTCTATGATCCATGCAACCACTGTTTAAATGTCATATAAGGAGTAGAAATTCACCAGGGCTTTTGTCAAGAGGGCTAATGAGTTGGCTTCCATAGAGTCTAGATCATCAGTTCTTTCCATTCAGGTAGAAAAACTGATCCATTAAAATATAATCCAAAGGTTGGTTTTAGTATTTGGAGTTTCCTCATAAATTCTCTTTTTCTATGCTATTAACTTCAAAGAACAAAAATGATAAGATGGATTTGACTGGCATACCATAATTAATTTGTATTTCCTGTTGCCATAATCCATCTTGAGAATTGTTTGGACAGAAAGGCAAGGTGTTAATAATAACAGCATTTCCAGTTAGCAGACAGTTGCATAACTCAGATAAACATGATGTCCTTTCAACTTCCACAGATTAAAAAGATTGGTTGGTTGATTTTGAACTTTAGCCAAAAGACCAAAAAAGGCTTATTTGGTTTACAAAAGAGATTGTAAAGGCAGTGCTGTATAATATTTTTGTCAAAGTGATCTTTAACAAAAGGTTGCAGTTTTCTTCATAATGGGTTAGGTCAAGGTTTTAAATATACTTCTGTGCCTAAAATTGTTCAGAACGACAGTGTTAAATAGTCATTCAGTAGGGACTGAGCTATCAGTAGTCCAGTACATCATATCTTTTTGCTTTGCCCATGAACACGAGTGCCACTCATTTCATAAGTAAATGTCCTGTTGATTCGTTTCTTGTCCAAACGTTTATTAGTTCCAAGAGATTTAGGATTTAATTCTTGCCAGACTGCCCGCCCCTGTTTCAGTTTGATCAGATAAAAACTCCAAAAACAGGATAGAAACTTTTATCCACAACACACTCTCTATGTAGACTTATATCTAGCTACATAGTCTATTATTTGTACATTAAATCAGATTTTCCACGCTTTGTGGCTTCTGGATATATATAATAGTCTCAACAATTATTTTCATATCAACCATCCAGACTAATTAAGGAAAGTGCCTGCAAATGATGAGTTAAATCCGGTTTCACCTGCAGGCACTTGGTGTGGGGCAATAGCAGTGCTAACTATTTTCTGACTTAGTTCCTCTGCATTTAATAACTGGCAGTCTCCTATCTAGCTCTTCCAGATGTAAAATCAACTCCAGTTATTCAGCTCCCCAAATGTTGAAACTACCTCAAACAATTGAAGATTAGTGGTGCAGATTTGATTGTGAGATGTCACTTGTTAGAGGCAGAGACACAATGTAAATGAGGTTAATATTTGAAAGAATTGCAACATAAAGGACAATTTTTATTGCTAAATAAATTTATATTTTGAAGCTATTTTGCTCAATTTAGTTTCAAATTTCTACTTCCTATTTTAACTTGTGATCTATTCTGCCAGACACTACCAGTGTTTAGTAACTGGTTCTGTAATCTACTGTTCTGTGTTTTTAGACATCTTTTGTTTTCTGTTCTTTTTGTCTCTCATTGCAGATCTATGTTTTGCTTTAATTTTCCTGAATTTGGCCTTTGGAATTCCAGATCTATCCCTGACCTTCCATTACCCATTTTGTCCACACTACCTTCATGGCTTGCTGGGTGTTGGGCAAACTGCTGAACTTATAGCCAGGTTCCAGATCCTTGTTTCTTGATGGTCTGTTGGCAATATCTTGGGCTGCTATGCAATTACCTAACTTGTTCTGTCTAGCTTTGAGTTCCCAGGATCTAGACTTCTGCTTGCCAGCACCAAACCT
>JANHZU010008093.1:68730-80163 GCA_032468055.1 Acrochordus granulatus
CAGATGTTAGGACAATCATTTCTACCTCAAAGTCCGTTGAAAATGATTTTTTGTTGAATATTTTTGGAGGCGTGGAACAGATTATCTGACTTTTCATTGTTTCCTATGGGAAACTGCGTTTCTCTTTATGAGCATTTTGCGCTAAGAACGTTCTTCCAGAACGGATTAATCTCGTCTTGTGAGGCACCACTGTACCTTTTAAATCTCCTGAATTGCACCACTCAAAATCAACAAGGACCTCTTTCCCAAAGAAATCGAAGCTTCTTTTAAAATGTTGCTGACTACTTGTATAATATAATAATGTCACTGCTGTGTTGTCAGCTGGTATGAAATGTAGCTTTGGCTGAAAATAATTTCCCAGGAATGACTGGCCTAAAGGCATGTAATGAGCTTCTTGTGTAGTGGTGAAATACTGAGATGTGTTCCATAGTTTTGCAATTATTTGGCCAAATGTCTTCAATGGGGTCAAAAATTATTTTATTCATGTGTACAAGATAAAGTCTTCTTCATGTCAAGCTCAAGCTTCTGGATTTTTTTTGTTTTTTACTTTCCAGTCTAGTATGCAGCTCTTGGATTTCTTAGTGAGAAAATGATCAAATATCAACCAGGCCTGGAACTGTTTTCTTTCCACAATTAGTTTAGTTTTTTTTCTTTTTCAGAAATAAAAGACATCTCTAACTCTTTCAGGAAACGGTCAAGATTTCTTGTTCACGTTAGTTGAAAAAATGAATATTTTAACCAAATATATAAACACCTATAAGCAAATCCATAAACATCTTGGAGAACCAGTTTGGTGCAGCAATTAAGACATCAGGCTAGAAACCGCGAGACCAAGAGTTTTAGTCTCACCTTAGGCATTATTCCACATGGGTAACCTTGGCCAGTCGCTTCCTCTCAACCCTAGGAAAGAGGCCATGGCAAAGTACTTCTGAGATCTTGCCAAGAAAACTAGCTCAGTTGACTAGTCGCAGGTAGTCAAGACTGACCTGAAGGCTCACACTCTTTCTCACTCACACACACAAGCAAAGGAACAAGCATTTAGTCTTGCTTCATTCGTGGAATTTTGTGTAAGGAAATAATCCAGATATTATATGTGTAACTCTGCAAATTGTCCATCCTCTACCATTTTCTTCTACAGAAAATTCATTGAAATCATCTTAGTGTGCATTATGATAGTTGTAGTTCGTATGGATGGAGGCCATCAGGCCTTCACCGGTGAATCAATATTAGAGAGACAAAAATGAAATAACTGCACAGTGTCTTTCAACTATAACACTTCCTTCCATCTGGAAGTAGAGTAATTGCTCTTTGTTCCTACTGTGAGATTACTGGAAGAGAAGATGATTGTCTTTCAGTTTCATTTGAAGAATGGCTAGAAATGATGGTATGGCATTGTCCATAATGTGCATAATTATGTGCAATATTTATTACAAATTGCAAAAATGTAATGAGCTTGCTTCCCAAACAGAGCAAATTTGTACCAAATTTAACATTGCTTAAGAAATGGATTCAGTGCACATTCATTCTGTGGGAAACTGTTGGTGATTCCCAACATCTGTCATATTAAGAGGATCCAAGCTAAGAGGTGTTCCTCTGCTATGGTCCCAGTATTGTGCAACAGTCCCCCACCCCCGCTTAGAAATTAAATTGGTTTGGGTCAATTGTTCACTGATTTCTAGAAGTCAGTTCCAGATAGTTATGCTGTCTTATTGTTTATTTATTTATTCATCAAATTTCTTAGCCACCCATCTCACCTAAGTGAGGGTGGTTTATATTATATTAAAATATAAATATGAAAACATGACTAAAACAAAGTTAAAAACAAAGTTACAAGTTAAAAGTAAGAATCAAAGCTGAAAAATTTGCAAGGCAAAAAGATTAACAAAGCAGAGGGAGTGAGTGCATCGTTACAATCATGTTCCAGTTTAAATATAGTTTGATTTTGTTGTTTACCATGATGCTTTAAAATTAATTTTAAATTAATGTATAGAATTTAATTTTTTTTGGCTTACCACAGTTACTTTCTTGTGTTTTCTTTGTCAACCACTGGGACTCATGTTTGACCTAAGGTGGCATACAAGGCAAATAATAAAAGAGATGTAAAATATAATCCACAGGCAGTGGCTTCACAGCAGATAGAGGGGGCAGAGTAATGATCAAATTAATGTTTTAGCATTGCGAAGTCACATGTGAGCCCCGAAGGAGTGGAGCTTGCCACATGACCGCTGATATCCTGAAGAAAGCTTGAGGATTTTCCTATCTATGGAAAGCAGCCATTCGATGAAACAGGATTAAAAGCATGTCTAATTTTTTTGTTATAGTCATTATTCAATATAATGAATATGTTTGTTTTCAAGTTGCAAAGTGATAAAGCATCAACTAGTTTTCTCCATTTTCTTCTTTGGTCCTGCTTTCATTCTGGCTTATCTGAGGAGGTGCTGTCACCTAGTGGCAAATATCCTTTTAAAAAAGAAGCAACACGGTGGAAACTGCTATAAAATTCAGCAAACGCTGATAATTGTCCCATTGGTTTGTTTGATTTGCACTTGTTCATCCCATCTCTCCTCTGGGGAAACTGGCTTAATCCACAGAGAAGTTTGGTATTTACCATCTATTGACCATGGAAGTGTCTTCGGACCAACGCTGGCTCTTCAGCTTGGAAACGGAGATGAGCAGCGCCCCCTAGAGTCGGTCACGACTGGCAGGGAAACCTGTATTTTTACCTTTAAGCACTATTTACAGATGCAACTCAAGGGTCTCCTTGTTCACATGCACAGAACTATTTTGGCAAGGCATGCATAAATAAATAAGCAAGCAAGCACACATGCACGGAGGCAAGCAAGCAAGCGTTTTAAGATCGGTCTTTAAAGTTTCATATTTCATAAATTCAAACAAACATATCTTGTTGGATTGACCTTTTAGTATAGAAGCTACCCAGGTTAATACTGAGCTGATAGATGTTCCCGCTGTTCCACCTTTCTCCTGTTGGTGACTGTAATATGATGATGGTGGTGATGTTAGCAACATTATTATTCCAGGTTTTATTTTTTACAATGCAAACTGGCAATGTCTGGGTAAAGGCCAAAACAGGCAAGATAATGATCCCCACATCATCAATCAAGTTGTTTCTTTCTTTGTACATGCCTGCAATGTTAGTGCACACATAGAATGCTCAGGGCTTGAAGTACACAAAACTCACCGGTTTTGACATCCCCTCAAAGATTGATGCAAAGAATGGGGTAGAGGATGGGGGAAAATATGCTTAACTACTGTGATCATAAAGCTTAATTAGTAGTATTTCAGCATTTTAAAAAATGCTTGATTTTTTTCAAACTTTGGTAAGATCATTGGCGGTTACACAGTTTAACCTTGAAAAATGTCAATTCTCTTTTTTATTTTAAAAAAGCCTGAGTGAATGCTAAACTGAAAGGAAGCCTGGATCAGATTTGAATGGTTAGCTATACTAATACCTCCAACGTTAATATTTATAAAGGCTTGCTGAGTATCTGAAGAAAGTCATACATATTTTATTTTTGCAGCCTTTAAAATATTCATGAAAGGTTTGCCAATGTTACGAATTCCAGATTCGATGGAGGAGGCGGAGACACTATGATCTGCTTAAGGTCACTGCTGAATTAATGACTGATGAGAAGTTTGAATCAGGACTTTCTGACTCATATTTTTTGCACTATTTATAAAGATACCCAATCCTATATCATGCTTTCTAGTTCCATAAATGTCTTGGGATGAGAAAACAAGTAGTGAGTTTTAAATTATCAGATTATCCACTGGATCTTTCCCATGTTCAATGGCTGGGCCACAGCCCACTTATCAGATCCTCTGTCCAAATAGTAACTCAAGGACAAATATGTGGACTAACATTTGGAAAACTGATGATTATGAACAGGCCTTAAGTTAGTTACAGACTAAGTCTGTGTGCAAGAGGAACCTGTGAACTCCAAAGGAAAGGGTAAATGAGAAATATTAAATGAATATTTGAAAATGGGACTTCATTGGATTAGAGACCCAATCACCCCCAGCTTCTTAGTATTCTTTACTACTGAATAGTATTCACAACTAGCAACTTGCAGTAAGTTATTATTATGGCATGAGGTACATAAGATAATTCAAGTGGTAAATAAATAACTTAATTTTGGATTATTTTTAAAATTCAAAATTAACTAAATTTAGTTTATAAAAACATTTAAAATGGGAAAGTATGAAGAAATGCAGAGATAACTACACAGTATTCTAATTCTCCAAAACACATAAATAGATAAACATGTATATATGTTAGATAAACATACACAAATGTTTATTGAACGGGACCCTCCATTTTCTGAAAGATTGTTTAATGGTCCACAATGTACAATTACCACAGGACAACCTGAATGTCTGTCTCCAACATCTCTGGACATCTGGATCTTTTGAAGCCTCATCCCATGCTTAGAAGCAAGTTCTGCAACTGATTTCTAGTCATGTTCAGTTGCACATACTTACAGGTAGTCCTTGACTTAAAACTGTAATTGAACCCAAAACTGATGCTAGTTGTTAAGTGAATCACACAACTAAGCCCAATTTTATGACCTCTTTTGTGGCAATTGTTAAGCAAATAACCACAGTCATTAAGCAAACATGGTGGATGTTATGCTGCAATGGGTGCTTTTTGCCAGAAACTGGAAGTCAATGTGGGCCAGCTGCTGAGCATCCAAAATGACCTTGAGGGGACATAGCCATTGGAATTTTGAATCTTGTTCATAAGTAGCCCTGGCAAGGCCTGTCATCACTTCGGTTGCTAGGTGACTAGTCATAAGTTGAGTACTACCTGTACTATAGGTACTTCTGAGTGATTGCAAACCATACCTTATATAGTTTGCAGTTTTGGCTTTTATAAAATATTTGTAATGATGAAATTCACATAAAAAGATTTCATCTACCGTAGTAGAGGTCTTTTTATTTTTTAAAAAGATTTCATCTACCGTAGTAGAGGTCTTTTTATCTTTTATAAATGATATCAGGAGTATATGTAACTTGAACCCCAAATATCTTCTGCCAGCTTTAACGCTCTGGTTTGCAAGTAATAAGCAAGCCAGGTATCTGATAGTGAATGGAAAGATGGAAAGGAAAAACCAGCATGTGGCCTGAAATGAGTGTGGGAAAAGTTATCTTTTTTTTTGTCTTCCATCAAGCCATAAGGGCAGCATCTTTCAAGACATCTGAAACTTAAAAATTAGTGAGCAGAAATAATGGGCTATTTCTGGAAACCAACAGGTTTCATTCGCATAAAATTGCAATTGCAAAAATTGCAATTCACGTACAATTGCAAACACTGCAATTGTTCCATTGGAACCCACTAATTCATGAGTACAGTTAAAAAGGAAGTCCAGATAGAAGCTTTAAAAAATGAACTCTATCTGTTCTTTGAAGCCCTGAGCTGAGTGTAGGTTTAAATGAGCCAAATGAATCATCAAGCATTCTTCAAGATGTTCTTTTCTTCAAAAGTAAGATATGCTGTTGCCGCCTCTGTGATGTGACCTCACATTTAGAAATGCTTTTCAAACAGTATTTTAAAATTACTTTGTACTTAACTGCTTGTATGATCCTTGAAAGTTGACTCAGAAAGGATGAATCAGTGAGTTTCACCACTGGGGGTCTTGAATGTAAGTAGGAAAAGAAAGATACCTACATGGTGACCTGCATTCTAATAAGCAGAGGGAGAATAAGTGGGGGAGAATAACTGAGCATAAGAATTTGATTAATTACATTATATATGCAGCATGCAGTGCCTCTGTAATTTAGAGATTTAATTACGAGGCAGGCAAAGGCACTGAGAATGGGAAGAGGATACTTAAATATTCCCTCTGTATTCCTGGCGAAGATTCTTCCTCCCAGCATAATGATACTTGGAGAAGAAAATCCTGCTGGTACCAATATATTTGTGTTTTTAGCCCCTTAAGACTAATTGCCATGTCACAGGTGGAAGTAGGGAATTTTGCCTAAGAGATCGCTTGGCAAGAAAGGATGAAACATCCAACAAAGTTTGTCCAGTGGGCACATTTTAGAATGTACGCATACAGGTGGTTCCTTATCATCAGTCCTAAATGGAGACGGGCTATAAGCCAGCTTGCTAACCTTTACTCCTGATGTTATTTTTAAATAAATATTGTTTATTAATACATAAAAATATAGCAAACAACAAAACGATCAATGTAAAACATTTGCAGGTTATTTGCAAATACACTGTAATCAATATAAGCGGTTCCGGGCACGATTTTTATGTAGCTCTGTGTCGAATAATGAGAAAGAAGATGTTTCTGGCTCCGTAAAGGTCCTGCAGAAAGAAGCATTTCATGTGAAATGACCATTATAATACAAGGAAGAATAAATCAATCTCAGTTGCGTTATTGAGATAAGCACACCGGAATGTGAATTGCAATCAGGTTTTTCATATCGGAATGCCTCTCGACACATCCCAGAAGGTCACTGACAACAATTTAAACTGGCTACATGCCCAAAGATCTAACCAGTGTAGAAATTAATGACAATAACAATATATATATGATACAGTATCAGGAGAGATCCAGAATAACTTAAATTACCTAATAACCCTTTATTAGCTTCTTAATAAATTTAACCTTTCAACCAAAGTAAATCTCAGAATATAAGGAATCCTAACCATACCTATTTATTTATTAAATTTATTCAGAGCCCAGCTCACTACAAATGACTCTACTTCCATATTAAAATATACTCTGGCAGTCAATCCACACTATAATATCAATGTAAGATTACCACTAATCATAAAAACTCACCCAAAGTTAACCCTACAGTTAAATTTATCTCTAGACTTCACGGAAACTAACCCTAAACACAAATTCACCAAGTGCCAATAGAAATGTTTTACTCTCAAGTGACCCAAATAGAGTATCTCAAAATCTTCCAAATCTAAGACTATCATTAACCACAAAGCTCTACACAAAACTAATCCTCACAACAACTGAACTGCAGACTTCATAAATATGTAGCTGTAATACTATGGTTCTCCTAATACTAAAAGATCCTCTTTTATTCCAGACATTTAAACTGTAGGCAATGCCTACAATAACATGAACACATGAGTATAAAACCTCAAATCTTACCCTTCCCTTAAATTTAATCTTAGATATCAAAGAAGCCTAAGCCTAGCCCTATATTAACCTTCCTGCTAATATACGTTTCCCAGGAATGCAATCTGTACCCTAATGTGAATTTCATACATAACAATTACTTGATTTTAAAAATATTACTGTCCAAATCAAGTTATATGTCCTAATATGTGCTATACCTTTTTGATTCTTCTTCCACAAGCATTTATTTATTGCTTTTATTATTCTCATATTAGTTTAAAAAAATTTTCATTTTTAAAAATAGATAGAAAATAATCCTTTTTTTTGTATTGTCACTTACTGATTTATTAACCTTCCCACGTGCATGCCACCATTCCATAACACTGTTCAGAAGAGATGAATTAAAATGTCACAAGAAAAAATAATTTAAAATGTACCAATGAAAACCATGAAAAGAAAAGATGAGAGGGAACTGGGTTTCCCTCTCATTTTATAAGGTAGGTAAATAGGTCAAAACTGCTCGCTTGCAGTCCACTGTGTTTTTCTCTTTATTATACAGCATAATAAAACATATGACATTTCCCCCCGTGTATCTTCCACTTGCCTTTGAAATTAAGCAGGCATCACATCATTAAAAAGCAGAATCTATTTGCTGTCATGCATTAGCTCCAGTCTCTGCATCATAAGCCATCACAATCAGCATTCCTTGGTGAAATATCTCTGGTGCAATATAAACCATAAATCCTAACTGCAATTCCCTTCTGCGCGCTCATTTTTTAAATATATACTTTTAAACTTAGCAACAACTTGGGAAATCTGGAAACTCCTTTCCTCTCCTCTTATAGGGTACATTAAATTTGAGTAAGTAGTGTGCAAAGCCTGAGTGATGCATGTTTTCAGCAGCTCAGTTTATAATTGCCGAGTATTTATTCATTGATGGCCTTCAAAGGAACCAGGGAGATCAAACAAGCTGAATCTGTTCCTGTTCTCCTAGCCAACCAACCACTGGGCATCACCAACAAGCATCTTAGAATCAACTGAGACAATATGCCTTTTGTTTTAAATTGCATCTAAGTTAAGGATGGCTGTCACTGCACTGTGTGAGGCCCTACCCAATTGTACATGCAAATCCTATGCAAGGAAGGAAGGCAGTAAACCATGGAACATCAACTGTGTCAAACAAAAGTCTAATGTATGGCAAATAGCAGGCAAAGCAAGGAAGGTGAGAAACAGAAATGGGGCTAGTAGAAGTTACAGCAGTCCAGCTAAAAGGAAACTTGTGGGAGGAAAAAATGCCATACAATTGGCACCAAGTTGGGGCAAGGGTTACAAAATTAAAATTATACTACTGATATTGCTAGTTATATTATAATGAAGAGGTTCAGCTACGCAATTATATTTTTTATATTTTGCCAACACATTTTTTCAGCATCTAATGATGAAATTACAAATTGATCTTTATTTTTACTTAAGTCTATTCAGTCTTACCACTAACCTGATGTTGTGTGCTGTTTGCTTAGATTTTAGAAAGCCTGCTGGATCATTCTTAATTATAAACAATAACACTTTCTATGATCTATTTGTTAACACTGCTGTTAAAATATTTGTATCAATATTAATCAAGATTGAATCATAACAGGACCAGTGGTTCTATTTCAGGAATCAACTTACATTAAAGTTGATTAAACATTAAAACTGGTTAACTAGCATATATAATTTGTATTAAGAATTTTGATTATAATAGTAAGATCTAATACAAACTAAAAGAATAAAAAAGAGACTGGAAAGGAGTAAAAAGGAACAAGAAATAGAAAAGTAAGAATAAAAAGGTAAAAGAAATATATAAAGAATTGACTTCCAATCTTTATCATATCAAATATAAACAAATTTAGTGATTCTTCATCCTCTCGAAGTTTATAAACATTTATCTCTTCATTACATATTCCATATAAACAAATCCATAAAACATCATATTTTCAGTCCTGTTCTCAGCAAAAAGTCCATAAAGAGTTGGCAGAAGTAACAACATAACTTATTTTAACCTTGATCAAATAAACTGACTTTATATTCCATTTCTTTCAGGACTGAAGACAGACTCACCCAGAGTTTTCAAACATGTGAGTCTGAAGCTTCTAGTAGTTAGAAGTAGTGAAAGAGCAATTTCTGAAACTGATTAGAAAGTGAGGTTTGTGAACTGAGTGTGCTTTAAAAGTCTCTAGGGTGACATCTGTCATTTCCTGACACTCCAACCTGTGTTAAAATAATATTTTGGAGTTTTTTTTATTTGAAAAACTCAAGTTTCCTTCAGGTAAAGCTAGATTGCTGGTGACTTCATTAATATGTCCACGGAGTTTGGATTATTGCTGTGTGCTCTATGTAGGGCTGCCCTTGAAGACCACATGGAAGTTGCAACTAGTCCAGAATACAGTAGCACACACAGTGTTAGACACTCCTAAGTTCAACTCTATTGCACCCCTGCTGCATGAGCTGTGCTCACTTTCAGTTTCCTTCTGGTCCAATTCAAGGTGATAGTTGTCACCTTTAAAGCCCTACATGGCATAGGATCAGGTTACATCATCACAGTGAAGAGGGATAGATGTACCCAGGTCCCTTCCCTTAAACATTGCTACCTTGTGGGTCCTTGAGAGCATACCTTTTCTGTTGCAGCCCTAGTCCTATGGAGCCCCTACCCGTTTAATCTTCTGGATTACATGCAAAATCTGCTCTTCCCCTAGGCACTGGGTTAGAATGAGGTTATAGTGGGATGAGAATGTGATGGGTTGCATCAATGATGTATCAATGATACATCAATGATGTATACATCATTATATACAATGATGTATACATCAATGATACATCAATGATGCAACTGCAATGCCAGATTTCTGAGAGGCTTTTTCAGCTTCTGAAAGTCTGAACTATGAATCAAAGCCAACTCTATTTAAATTCTCAGAACCAAACTACACACGATGTTAAAGGTATGCAGCTGGACTTAGCAATATTTACTTAAAAATAAAATAAAGTGAGGTCATGTCATGGGACTATTGGGACTGCATTCAGCATCAGACCATCATATCAACTTAGGTATTTTCAAACTGTCAGTTGCATACCTTTCTGTCATCATAGATTGGGAACAATTTAGAAGAGAGCTGAAAAATTGTTTTAAATTCAGTTAGACTTGCTCAATCCAGACTTGGCTTCCACTTTTGGTGAAGCCTCTGTTGCAGACAAAACACGAGCAATTTCTGATTGCGTTGCCATTTCCTTTGCTTTGCTTTCCTTTGTCTCATGGCTAGCTGTGGTAGCACAGAACTTGAGAACCTCTATGTAGATTTGAATTGAAGTAAGTGCTATATTTATTTCTGATTGATTATGCGCCATCTAGTCATTTTCAATTCCGAGTGACTACTTACTGTGGATCATCCAGGAGAAGGTCTAACCTGTTCTTTCAAGTCTCAAATCACCACTGTAACTGAGTCCATTCACTTTCATGCTGTTCATCCTCTTCTCTTTTCTTCCACCTTTTCCACCATTAGAGCTTTTCCTAGAAAGCTAGATATTCATATAATGTGTCTGAAGTAGTGTGAGCTTGGTCATTTGTGCCTTGAGTGAGAAATTTGTTCCTCACCCTTGCTAATTTGTTTGATGATTTGTTGGTTATTCATGGTTCTGGGCTGTCCATGATATTTTCAGGCATCTTCTTCAATGCCAATGTTTAAATACGTTTCCTATCCGACTTCTTCAAAATTTAACTTACACTTCCATACAGTGTCAGAGGAAATATCACAGGTCGCACAATCGATTTGTAGAATTAGACACATTGCAGCATTTGAATATCTTTTCTTAGGTTTTCATAGCTGCCCTACCAAGTGCTAGTCTGCGGCATACTTTTGGATTGCTTGTTCCTTTACTGTTGATGGTTGATCCTAAAATGCAGAAAGTATCCACCACTTCGACGTCTTCAGTCCCAATTCTGGCTGTTCTACCTATTGTCATTTGTTGGACTTCCTTATATTTCATTTTAGCCCCATTTACTATGTTTCTTAAATGTTGGTACTAGGATTTGAGGATCCTTTCTACTGTCAGCCATCAAGGTGGTATCATTAGTATCATGCAGGTTACTCATGTTTTCCCCTCCAATTTTTAAATCTCAGTCCTAATCCCAGTGGAATCATTAGTTTTATCCATGGCATGAAGGTTACACAAATTCTTTTTCTGTTTAGGGGGGAGGTTCTGACATTGCAACATTGTGCATGAAGACAGGATTTGTACTTTGATACTCAGGTTTACAGTTTAGCATATTGTATGAATCCCGGCATATCTAAGA
>JANHZU010008093.1:84462-101463 GCA_032468055.1 Acrochordus granulatus
CTGCCACTGCTTCCATTTCTTCCCCTTCTATTTGCCAGGAAGTGATGGGACCAGTTGCCATGATCTTAATTGCAAAAGAAATCTCACTCATTTCAAGGTTTTTTTTTAATAATCATCAGAACCACAGATTATAAGTGCATTTTCCCCTTTTATGCAGAAAGTCTACAAAGGGTTTCCAGTCAGCCATAAATGTAGCTATTGTTTTCTCTCTAAGAATAAGTTAATCTACCCATCTCTGCAAATGTCATCATCTTCTTTCATTGTGGGTATTACCAAACTTTTCCACTTTTGATCATATAGTAGTCTCACTGCAGTTATACAATGCAGAAATCTTAGCAAAGGGGTTTTTGTTTGTTTTCTACCTCACCTCCAGGATTCTATTTAAAGTCCTCCTAATCAAGGTGACCATGCTTCATCCAAATATAGTTTGCAATCTTTCTGAGGTGTGAACCATCTTGAGACAGCAGTCTATCATCCTAGACAATTCTGGCCAGGATCCCAGAAACTGAATCTCTCCCATTTACATTGTTTAGTCACTGATTTGCAGAATTATTCTTTCACTTTTCAATCCTGATCCATGGACTGGAAGGATGGCTGAGAATACCACCACCATCTGGAGCATTATTCTAAAATGTTCAAAGCTTATAATGATTTGGTTGTAGATGTTCTTTGTCGTATCATTTGCCTTGACATGTATCATTTGTTGCAATTGGTGTAACTTCATGCATTGTGGCGATAACATGTGGATTGAAACTTAATGATCATAATGAATGGTTTCTTGTTTGAGCTGTGCCCTTCACGACAATGACATTTCTACAGGGTAGGATGCTAAACTGGCATACCTTAGCTAGGGCCATGCATTCTGTGACATGGTGGGAAATCTTTACCCGCCCCCTTCTTTCCAAAATTGCTCAACTACAACTCCCAGCAGCCCCTCCAGAACACTCAATGGTGAGAAATGTTGGAAGATGTAGTTCAACAACACCTGGAGAGACACAGTTTCCTATTTGCTTCATAGCCATCGTAGTTGTGTTCACAGAAAAAAAGGTGAGGTTAGTGGTTACAACAACTTTATTGCTTTCAGAAGAAATAGTTAACCTCTTTTTCAGACATGACACTATATTATCATAAGATCCCATCTTAAGAACACAGAAGAATTGAAGCAGCATTACATTCTTCCTTCTACTTCTTTTTTTCAGGAGTGATGTTAATCCCAGCATTTTACTAAGTACTATAAAATCCCCAGAACTCAACAGCCTCAAGAAGTTCCAGTGGCAAGGGAAAAAAAGCCTCACTGAACAAATATCAGTATTCCACTCATACATAGCCTGAAGTCTTAGGGCAACTAATGTTTTCTATCTCAGAATAGTTACTGAGATATTTTAATATACTTTTCATGTTTTCGTTTGTTGTTTGCCCAAACCCTATCCATGGTGGATTTCTCCTAAAGAAAATACAGTACCTTTGATTTTTGTTGGTAGAGGATCACATGATTTGCTTTCTCATTCTTGTGTAAGATACATCCACAGATCTGCTGAGACTTGTCACTCAGGATGTTATCAAAAAGGCAACAAAACTAGTGGAAATTTTTTCTCAGAGAACAATTAGGCTTTGGCTTATGATAAGCAATAAGCAACTCTGTTCTCTTCGTTTTGTTAGAACAGCTGCTATGACTTTCCCCAGCACAGGAGATCTTATAAAAATACAGAAATAGGTCATGAGAACTATTGAATTAAGGTTATTGACATTTTAAAAAAAGTTGAGGAACAAGGATGGCCATCCTAATCTGACAGTGCAAAAAGAGTCTGCTCTGTTGAAAAGTAGATTTCCTTTAAGTGTACCTAAATGTATGCATGACTGGACCTTTTCATCAAAAAAACTAAAGAAATCTGTAATTATCATTTGTCTCTTCCACAAGCTGTCAGAACTGTGTATGTACCTTGCAAGGGAATTTATGGAAAAATTTGTTGGCCAGACCCTGATTTGGGAAATTCCAATCGCTGTTGATGTATAGATAAAGTTCCTTGGTGAGATGCATCAGTGTTATTCAGCTTTTGCCTTGTATTATATTGAAAGAAGCAATATAGTCAATTCCTTACTCTTATTTCAAAGAAACTCTGAAATATGATGGAGAATATGAAGCCTGAGAGGAAATGGCTGTCAAACAGGACTTATTTAAGGCTGGCCCTATAAGGAGTCATTGTTGAAAATGGAAACTTAGCTCTACTTAAAAGAAATAATGGTATAATTAGCTTTTCCAACAGGGGTATTCTTTCACATCTGCGTGTAGGGTTTAAGCAACACAGTACAGATAATGCCACATGAGATCAGGAATATCTCTAGGGTATGGCCAAAAAAGTCAACATGGTAGATGTAATGGTGCAATTGAAGCTCTGTGATACACATAAAACCAAGCTGAGGATCAATTAAAACTATCACAGTAATCATCTTGATTTTTCTGACTAAACCCTGCATAAGACAGATACAGAGGAGGTGTGGAAAATTATAATCTGATCCAGAGCTCAAAACAGCAGAAGCTGACATATTAAAGCCAGAAGATGAGGGTTAGAGTGAGTCAAAATGTTCAGTTGAGTGAGCTCAGCTGAAAGGCATTTCCAATCCTGAAATTTTCAGTGAAGTTTTTCATTTCAGAAGATCTGGACTCTGAAGAAAAGATATGCTCCACCTCTCACGAGAATTCTGAGAATGCAGAAACTATACAGCTCCAAGAGATTTCATATAACTTAGGACAACCGATTGCTGTATCCCAAAATAGTGGCTACAAAGCAAGTTGCCAGTATTATAATGGTTTAAGCCATCATTCTGTTGCCAGGCCCTAAGAGAGATTTCAGCAATGCTCTGTATCTCTGAAGATATGCTGGAACAATAATAGTTTGGCACTCATCAGCAGGTTTTGTCAGTATCCAGATTGGGGCGCTGGGTGCCAGGAACTCAATGAAACACAACTGCTTTTAAACTGCTATCTTGCATGTGGTGAACACCTTATGCAAACAAACCAAGTTGGACCTTAGTGTTTTATATCATTTGGCACCTAACAAGTTGCCAGATTTGACAGAGAAGTAACAGCATTGCTAAGTTTTGTAAGGCTCAAATTTGGGAGGGGAGGATACATTTATTACAACTAGAGCAGGCTCTTGGATAGGGCTGACATGATTTGTGATCTGGTCCAACTAATTCTTGCACTGAAGCTGTTACAGCTTGTGCAAGCCACAGACTGACTGCAAGAGGGAGTCCAGGTGCATCGCTCCAGTGGTGTGCATTCATACAGATAGTTACATCAAGGCAGATCTCTTCATCGTAATTATCTCTTTCTCCTATACTTTAGACCTATGTTGTCTTTTTTGTCTTCTCCTTAATTTAACTTATTTGAATCCCAATTAATGTTTTCTCTTTCTTTCTTTCTCTCTCTACACACACACACACACACACACTAATATAGGGAGCATGTGATGAGAGCAGTTAAGACATTGGGCTTGTCAGATAAAAGGTTGGCAGCTCAGCAGTTTGAGAACCAAGCACTGTTGTGTAACAGGGTGAGCTCCCGTTGTCTGTCTAGCTCTTGCCAACCTAGCAGTTCGAAAGCATGTAAAAGTGCAAGTAGATAAATAGGTACCTCCAATTTGGTGGAAAGTTAACAGCTTCCATGTGCCTTGGTCATGCAGGCCACATGACCATGCAAGTGGAAAACTTTACCTTTTAATACATTCCTACACACACACACATTCAGTATTAATCAATATTAATATTCAATACTAAAATGCCAAGTAATATCCTATTTGATATTTTAATGGCTTTTGAGGCAGGGCACTGTGGCAGAATCTCTTAGATGGGTCCAAGATGATGCTGGCCTTTTGTTCTCCTTTGTTGAAATTATTCTCTCAATTTCTGCAAGGGTTGTGCTTGTCCCATAAGTATGAAAGTGCTGGGAGATATTGGTCTGGGAGGGTGATGGGGAGGGACTAAGTTCTCTTTTCAACAGAAGGCAAAGACGAAGAAGTTCTCAGCAAGTTCTGTTGAACTAGAACCACACTAAAATGTGTGAATTTTATCCCTCACAATTAAAGATGGCTGGGGAGTTCTGGAAGTCCACAAACCTTAAAGTTGATGAAAAACACTTAATTGGATGACAATGGATGTGAGGGTCTCTACCCACAAAATTGAATTGTTAATGATAGGGCAATTTATTTACAATAATTCTCCTGTGACAGGGCAGGCAGATATTATATTGATTTGTAGTGATTGAATCTAGCTAAATACTTTTTATCAGTTTAAGTCAGTTTTGTAACTATAGATTCTCTAACACTTGGTTTATCAAGCCAAGAGCTTGATTTCTCACTTATCTTCATTTTCTGGATCATTGTATTAATCTGTTTATAGCATATCTAATAAGAAAACTGTGATTTAATCTTAGCTTAACCAAATAGCACATAAAATTCTCATCTGATGTCCATAAATGAAGTTTCAGCAGGCCATCTCTTTCCTTACTCACAGAATTGAGAAAGTCTCCTGGTCAGCTGACAAAATATTTTCTAATTATGTTAAATAATCAAAGTCCAGTTGCCTTGTTTGAGAAACTTTTGCATTTTTTGCAACTTTGCTATAAATAATGACCTGGATTAATGAGAATATACATAGACATTTACAACTGGCTGGATTGTTGTGATAGCCAGTAACTTCCAGGCCAAACCAGTGTAGGACATTCTGCTTTTGAAGACTGAAAAGATGCTTTGATGGTCGCAGTGCAAAACATCTGGTTAATTGCAGTAATTTGCCCCAAGGAGCACATTGTTCATTGTTCAAACACTTTACTAGGTCCCCATTTGTTTCTAAACAGAATTTGGAGCGGTGGCTTCGAATCTTTAAAATCTACAAAACCCTGTAATTTGTTAGCAGGAATTTCAGCCAAGATGCCTTTTTGTACACATATTTTTAATGTTCTGTTGGCATCACCTTGGCTAAGGAATGCTCTTTGTTCATTCATCATACTCTCTTTTCATTATGAGGAAGTAAATTTTCTGTTCTGCCTGCAGAGTTAAGGCAGGAATTTGTGATGCCTAATCAAGTTTGCTATCTGTTTTGCTTTCTTTTGCTTTTTTAAAAACAAACTCTTGTAACCCACTGTGAGATAAGAAGTCTTTGTCTGTATAGTGTACTAAACCCTACAGGAGATGAAAAACAAGAGGCTATAGGAAAAGAAGGAAAGGTTTGGAAAGCTGTTAAGTTCTCCAAGTCAACAAAAAAGCAGTTTTTATTCTGCTCTCTCTTCAGAGATCACCATCTAGCCTCACTGGGTTCATATAAAACATTCTTGTATCATTCCTTTCTCGAATTCAGAGCATGTTGGCAAGTCAAAATAAGCAAAATAATCTCTTTGAAATGGCTTTAAAAATCTCATAAAGGATTTTTTCTTTGGAGTCCTACTTTCTGAGCTTGGTTGTTTTCTAGCAGATGTTTCGCTACAGAAACTAAGATTTCTTCTTTTTCTGAAAAGTGAGTGTTCAAAGATGGAAAAGCCTTTAAGCCAGACTTTGTAACTGAAATTTGGATGCACGGCTACTGTCTTTCCTTAAAGGGTTAATATTCTGCTCCTTAACTGATTGAGGGGTTCTCTTTTGGCCTTTTGTGCAGCAAATTATCTTTGAGGAGCATAACAACTCCAGGCATAGCACACTGTCTCCTTCGACAGCAAACACCATTCTTTCTCTGCATCTGAGATATTGCTTACAGTGTTTGTTTCCTGAGGGTCAAAACTGTGTTGCTGCCACAGAAACAAATACAGTGTTTTGCATTCAGAAGGTTTGAGTATAACTTCGCTGGAGTCACGACGTTGTGCATTCTGTCTTGCATAATTTTGTCTTTGGCTTTACCTCTCTCTGGTTGTGATGGGCTCCTTATGGCTACTTTATAGGAATGTTTCCATATAGTTTTCTTGGCAGCAGATATTTCAGAGAGTGAAGGAGAAAATATTTTGACTGCCGTTTTATGGACAGCATTTATCACAGAAAACCATAATAGAACAGTAGGATTTGATCTGATTTCAGGGTGAGGCACATATTTTGTACATAAATCCCAGTTTAGAAGGAACTTTGGCAGATGGGCAGTAGAGTGCTTTAATCGTGGTAAGTAATCCAATAAGATTCATTGCCTAAGACAGAAGGAAGAAGTTCCAGTCCTTCCTATGTGCTCCCAACATTTTCACTGAAAGCAGTACACAAGCACTTTCATTCTCCAGATGGCTATCCCTTCACGAAGGAGCTATTGGATTGAAGAAGGCTGCGTGTGCAGACAGATGCCACAATAACATCACAGAACATTGTTCTGGAACCCCTCAAACGGTGCCTACAAAGCTATCGGTCAGATCAACAAACAGTTTTGAAGAAATGCACGCCTTCAGTGCTAAAAAGTGGCTCCTGATTGGTGAGAAACTGAGTTTGACCACTTGGCTGGCTAGACCAGTATTTCTCAACATTTTTTGGCCACCTTCCAACCTCTTTTTTTTTTCTGGTGGTCCCCCAATTCAAGTCCCCTTACCAGATATGGACATGGAAAAATAACTGGTGTATGCTCTGGTGTCAACAAGTATATTTGCTTTTCTGTGCTCCCCTTTGGATGTGCCAAGGCTTCTCTGTTATATATTTTCATCTGTGGCCCCAAAGAAGTATCCTAGGGGGCCCAAAACCATATTGCTTCCAGCTGTGTTAGCCTATTACCTTGAATAAATTAGTTTCAGAGGCTCAGCATCTGGTAAGAGCCATCTGTATTTTGTTTACCAAGTTAACAGAAATTAAGCTGAACTTAAATCCTTAGAATCCAATTCTTTTCAAAATATGTTGTCTTTCCCCTTCCCTTGTTTTGATTATTGGCTACATACATTTTTAGGGCTACGTTAAGTTTCTTAAGAAAATTCTCTGAATCAGAAAACATTATTTTGTGTTTACTGGACCTCTTAAAGAATGTCCAAAAAGGAATGGACGTTATTAGATTTTTAGGCTGATGATATAAGAAATTTGGTTACTTAAAACCTCATATGTTCTATTCCAACTTTGTTTGGGCTTTAAACAAGAGTAGCCATTTCAAGAATGGAGATTCTTCTCACTTGCCTTCTTTTGAAGTTGCTGAGCTGGTCAAGATAAGGCGGCAGGTTTTCCCCCACAGTGGATCTGATCTTCCAGGCAGATAGCAGATGTTTAGGGCTCCTTACCTATGCAAGAAAAAAATTATGGGGGTTCAGAAGCAGTGCTTTTCTATGTTGGTCTCCATTTCTTGGAATTATTTCTCTCTAGCAGGCAGACACCTACTCTGATGTTTTTCAAAAGGCTTCCAAGATCAATTTTTCCAATGTATTTCTGAGAGGTGATGTTGCCATTGCATTTTATAATGTTTACAATGGCTCATCTAAATTTTCTGATGAATGTGTGTATGTGTATTTAATTTGTGGTCTGATGTGTTTATGATTGTAATCTGCAAGGAGATATATGATTTGGAGATATAGCATGAAATAAATGTTGCTTTGACCTCAAATGCGACTGGAGCAAATACAGAAGGCTATGTTTTACAAAAGAATAAACCTTTATAATGCCACACATTACAAATATTGACTAATATATCTTTTCTGGTACTTAAAATTAATTATTTCAGATATAAATGCACAGGATTACTCAGCTGTTTAAAAAATAGGGCCAGTCAGGTTCAGACAACATAATTAATATCTATGTACTCCTTTGTGACTTTTATGGACCAACTCGTCAGCTTCCATAATATTAGGGCATATGAGTCATACATTATCAAACCACTTCTTCATATATTTAGATTCATAATTCCTAGTACAAAATAAAGGATGTAATTAAAGAAGCACTTTATAAGCATTTAAACTTTATTAACTCTCCAACTTAGTTCTGCAGAAAAAGAAATACCGTATTAAGAAAAATTAATGGCAACAGAATTAGCTTCATTATAGTTATATTAAATTTGTATTACGGAGTGATGGGAGACAAGACTAACATTTAGTTCAGTGTTTCTCAACCTTGGCCACTTGAAGATGTGTGGACTTCAAAAAAATCAACTTCACACATCTTCAAGTGGTCAAGGTTGAAAAACACTGGTTTAGATGTCTGGTTTTGATCCATTTTGGGTGGCACTGGGAGATCCAATTGATTTAGGAAAGCTGGTATGATATGTAACCTCAAAGTTGGAATCTCAATGCAGGGAGATCCTTTAAAATAGAGGAGGGCCCTCAAACACCCTGTCAGGAGGCAGGGTGAGGACTTACCCAGGAACCCAAAGGCTACAACCTTTTCCTATATTGATTCAGAAGTCCCTAGTGGGTGAAAAATTCAGAAAAAAAACACTATGTGTTATTCCATGTTATGGTATAAAGTGGTAGTGGCAATGACATTACAACTAGTAATATAGTATGTCATTAAGCAAACATTTATTACATAAAAAAATATTCCTGTGAAATAGCTACTTCACTTTGGCTATTTTAACTGACTGCATTTTCCTAACCCAGGTATGCATGTTTGGATCTATTGCCAGATCAATAGGCACTATTTTTTTCAATAGTTTAACTATGGTATAATCGAGGAAACCTGCTAAGAGTAATCCAAATGCTGCATTTCTTCTTCTCCTCTTTCCATTCTTAGTGAACAAAGAATTATTTATTTCCTTTGGTCATTGTTTGTTAGTCTGTTGCTTTCAGTACTGTTTTCCCATTGCCTGGAATTCATCCATCCATCATTCTACCTACCTATTTACCTACCTACCACAAACCTGCTTGCTTACTGCTTTTTCTCCTTGCCTAACACAAAGACTATCAGGTGGGGCATCCAGACTTTTTGATCCACCTTTTCCCTCTTTTAAACTGCCACATTCCCTTGAGCCATCATCCCTGGCCCAAGTATCACTTCTCCATTGCCCCTACTGGAGGACTTGCACCTACCTAAGAAGGACTGAGAAATATATATACAAATGTTACATCTATATATTTGCAAGATGATAATATACAACACGTGAACTAGTCTGAATAAGACACTGTATTTAAAAATAAAATAAAACAATTTTAAGTTGCTTTTTTATGAAGCGGTTTTTAGAAAACTGTTAAACTGGGGATGCACTAATGCTGTTGATGGAACAGAATTGTAATTGATAACCAGTAGGAGTTTATAAAAATATTTTAGGAACTGTACCAAAACAAAAACATAATGTTTAGTTTGATGAAGTAATATGCTAAAAACATACATAGACTTAAATAAGCAGGCAAAAGTTTTATTTTTAGCATTATGCAATTTCAAAAACTTGAGTATGTTTGTAATTTAATTGCTTTCCAAGAAACACATGTCTGAACTGATCAGCCAGGATTGAAATCATACCTACCAGGGGCCTGGAATAAGAAGCTGTATAGAGTCAAAATGCTTCAGTGCAGCTAAGCACTGTGTGTTTGACATGAAGAACTGAATGTTGCTTTGTTAGAAATATTTTCTCTACAAGGTTGGGTATTATATGAGGAAGTAAAATAATTTATTAACTGCAACGGCTCAACAGAAAAACCGGTTGTAACTGAAGAAAAAAAACAGTTGCCTGTTATGCACCCTTGATTATAATGGGGACTGCCAAGATGCAGATAGGTTGAAGCATTATGCAGTGCTTTTTTAGTACTAAACCTAAGCACATTCAATGAGTTTTAATGTAGGAAATACATTTAAAGCTACATTTTGTCTTCTTATACTCATTGAGAAGATCCAAAACAATCATCTGAAACAGTCATCCAAGCAGTTCTAGTCAGTTATAACTTCTAGTCAGTTATAATTTCTAGACGCATACATTCTATGGATTTTCAGGCATGTACCTTCCATCAGAAATGATGTAAAACAAGTGCTTCATTGGTAATTAACCCCCACGTAGGCTGGATTTCTGAGTTGCAGACTGAACATTCCACAATGATGATTCAGGATTGCAAACATTATCCTCTGGAGATACTTTCTCTCTACTCCACTAGCAATGCATTCTTTCACTGTAGCAGTGGGCAGAGCTGCAGATCCCAAGACTAAAATGTGCTTCAGAGATGTGGGCATGCACACTGCATCTGCTGCTACCTCCTTAAAGAATGTGAGCCAAACTAGATAAATTGTTGGGAGGCTATGATCTAGTTTCCATTAAATTTATTTTCAAAGTCATCGTGGGTAACAACGCACTGAACTGGAGCCATAATTCTAGGAAATGTTGGAGTCAACTTTTTTCCTCCATATCCTCCTTCCTTTGGTAACTCCCAACACAGCTGGCTCTCATGGTTCAGCGGCTTGCAAAAAAAAGGAATGGAATGGCTTCACTCACTGTTTTTCATTATCTTACCAGGTTTATATGGAGTGCAAATTGACTTAGCCAATTAGTTTCAGGGTAGCTTTGTAAATCTAAACATCAAAGAAAAACAATTCTGACAACCAACCAAAAGGAGGAACTTTCACTGGGGTTTGTTTTGATGTGTGGTGATAGAGACCACATGCATTTTAGACTGAATTTTCCCCGCTTTAGAGTCAACAAATCAACGATGTAGACTTAAGGTAGGCTGACTTCCAAATTAAAGGGTTCTTGCTGTTACACATTTTATGGCAGCTGTATTAATAAAAATTTTAATTTAATTTTAATTCAAGCATTGACAGTTTTCCTGAATAATTAATACAGCCACCATGAAATTTGCAAATGCATTTTTTCCATAGCAAAGAGGTTTTTCTTCCTTTTCTTGTGTCTTTTTTCCTCCAATATGGCTTTGCACATTTATTGAATCACAGAAATTAACTAGAGATCACACTTCACTGGTTAGGTATTTTGGTTCTGGGGTTATCTATAAAAAAGAAATCCCTATGATACCACACATTTTCGCAAAGCTAGAAAGCAAGCATGCAAAACAGAAAACCACATCTGCTTAAAGAGAGAGAATTCGCCCACAATCTGCTGAAACTTGTATTTTTAAAGCAATAATAAAGGGCATACAGTATAGTCAGCAATATGTGTTGATCACATTTAAAAATAATGCTTAACACTTACAGAACATAAGCTTTATGATCTCCAGACAGCTTTATGGATCTTAACTGGATAATCCTCACAGCCAGCCTAGAGGATAAAACGAAGGCCGTAGCTTTAAAACTTTCCATTCTCCCTATACACCTGAATGCAAATCTCTCTGTTGTGTACAAAAAGGAAAAAAAAATCCAAATACATACTAAAACCATACCCATTTCTAGAAAAAAACACACCCTTACCTATCCTGTTTATTAAAAAATGCTGCATACAAAAAATATTTTGATAATTGCACCCTGATTACTTGTATCTTTTTAAAAATCCAGATAATTTTATACTATCCGCTTTATTAATGGCTTATTACGTTTACAGAAATAAAATGAAAATAACAGAAGTGCCATTCAAGCAATTTAAAAACCTTATTGTAACTACATCTGAGTATATTGAAAGATCTTTGAAACAATGAATAGGCTTGGGTCAAAAAATAATACTGTACATCAGGCCTTCTCCTAAAACAGTATTTCTCAATCTTAGCAACTTTAAGATACAGTATGTGGACTTCAATTCTCAGAATTCCCCAGCCAGCATGCTTGCTGGGGAATTCTGTGAGCTGAACTTTACATATCTTAATGTTGTCAAGGTTGAGAAATGCTGTCCTAAACTATTAGGGCTGCTTCAAATCCAAAGACAGCAGAGGCATCTGAAGGAGGGGTCAAAAGATGATGGCTGCAACTAGGTCACAGCGATTGTAGCCACATGATTACAGTCATCATCTTGACCTTTTTGACTTTTCTTGTAGATAGCTCTGAAAGGCAATTTGTCCTACAATATGGACTCACCATGAGGAAAGTGGAATTAACTATAGGTGTCAGCAAGGTATCAGCAACAGGATCCATGAAAAGTGCTTGTTGATGGGGTAAACTGAATAGATGATCCTATTCACCAGTTTGGTTTAATCTCATGTTTAATCTACATGAGACTTTATATCTGATGCTGAGCACTCTAGATTGAATTACAAAGCAAGTAGCAATTGAATGTTTCAACCAGCAGGTTAGATGGGACTTTCATTGTCCAGATGCAACTTCTGGATTGTCTTCATAGTTCTCCTAAAAAGAAGACATAACAACAATTTTGAAATTATTTGTGACTAGGTCACCCAAACCAGTTTATTTTCTTCTGTATAGAGACACAGTTGGTTTATGAGCTGAACTTGATAAAAGGCTGGCCTTGCTTTGCCCCTGGCATTATGTATGTTATGGAATTTTGTTAATCTAAGGAGTACAACACTGAGAAGTACCATGTTTATTGCAATAATCATTGGGTGTCTGATTTATAAGTAAGAGAGATCCTGAACAATGGGAAAGCAAATTTTTTTTATATATAAATTAAGACTATAAGATAGGAAATCTTAGGGATCTGATTTGCTGACCAGTTGTGGGGAAACCTTATCCATGTATTTGGGATTATTTTTATTGTTAGGCAAAGTGGACCTTTCAGGAGGGCAGCAGAGCTAAGGAAGCCCATTGTTAAAGAAGATGGGATGTAAAGGTCATCAACTGATAAGAAGATGAAAGGCTGAGGTGTCTCTAGGACAGTATTTCTCAACCTCGAAGACTTTAAGATGAATGGAGTTCAAATCCCAGAATTCCCCAGCCAGCACTGTTGCAATTCCCTTATAAGAGCTGTCCTGGGGCTGGGCTATGAGCTAGTGGGGAGATTTCTATTCTTTGGTGTAGACCAGGTATCTCCAACCTTGGCAACTTTAAGATGTGTAGACTTCAATTTCCAGAATTCCTCAGCGAGCTCTGCCTCCAAATGATCATTCTCAGTGGCTGAATCTACATTTTGCAAAAAATGGGAGTCAAGGTACACATGATACGTATCACAGGAGAATTCTCACCAGAGAATTCCAAAACAAACTGAGCAAAACAGGCACATTTATAAGTATCTGTGTGAAAATGGGATTTTGCCTCATACTTGGCATTAGGGGTTTCGGGCCACTTAAATTCAGAAGACTTACCAGGTGGCAGTAAAGATCTTTTTATTACTATGTACATGTAGTAGTTGTCTGGATCATTGTAACCAAATCTAGTAGCCTTGCCTGTACTACAACAAGGGCTAATGTTTGTAAATAACTTACATTTCACGGCTTTTCAATATTTTTCCCCTTCGGGGGTTCTTGTTATCAATTTATTAAAAAAAGATAAGTGACTGATTGTTATCTCTAGTATACAGAGGTACAGCTATTGGGTTATCATGGAGGATGGAGTGGTATGTTTACTATTTTGTGTTCCTGAAGAAAAAGCAGAATTTAAATTTAAACTTGAAGTAATAAATAAAAGACTCTGATGGATCTGAGGCATAGGTAGAGAACATCTTTCATCCAAATGTTGCTCAATCAGAATTCCTGCATCTCATCATTTCCCATGGTGCTAAATCACAGTTCCACACCATAGAAAGGGTCACAATTTCCTCATTTCTGCTTTAAGGGAAATGCAACCTCCTAAACAAGCAGTAGGGGCATGGTGGCCTAGTGGTTAAGACACTGGGCTTGTTGGCCAGAAGGTTGACAGCTCAAGTTCGAGACCCAGGTGCTGTGTAATGGGATGAACTTCCTTCATCCCAGCTCCTGCCATCCTAGCAGTTCAAAAGCATTCAAAATTCAAGTAGATAAATAGGTACTGCCTAAATTGGTGGGAAGGTAACAGCAACCCGTGCACCTCAGCATATAGTCATGACAGCCTCATGCCCATGGAAGCATCTTCGGACAATGCTGGCTCTTCAGCTATGAAACAGAGATGAGCAATGCCCCTAGAGTTGGACACGACTGAGAGGGGAAACCTTTTAAACAAGCAGTATCCTCTCCACCCACTTGGTAGGACTGTGTTCAGCTTAGCCTTGCAATCCACTAGATCCTCCATCCCAACACCTAATAGGTTAAACCATAAATAATCCAAAATCCTTTGCCTTTCTGATTAGCTCTCTGTGAAATGAACCAAAGAAGGGTCAAATGAATAAGAGCTCTTAATCATGTACATAAAAAGACTTGCTGACAATAGCTATAATCATCCTTACATTATTTATAGCACAGGAAGCAAAGCTTGTTAACATCTCTTCAGTGATCACAGTGTCCCTGTTATGTAAGAAAACGGGGATGTATTTCAGTTCCTTGGTCTTTTATCTTATTCAAGAAGAGAGGCCATTTGTAATCAAGCTCCTTTTGTAGTTTGGTCACAAGGAAATGAAAATAGGTGACAGCACCTAGTGAACAAAGCTGATCTTGAAAAAAGCTAACGAGTTAGGATTTAGTTAGTTCTTGGGTAGAGATGAAGAAAAATCTCCTGGGCTGTAGGCTAGACTAGAAGATAAAAATTATGCCCTAGAACAATGAAATATGACTTTATTACAGCCATATATATTTCAGAAACAAAGGACACAAGGTGAAGCAGCAAGTAAACTTCAATAACACAACTGTGTATTTTACAGTGTGATGTATTTTACAAAAGCAACTCGCAGCCACATTAAGAGAAACGGGATTAATAGTAATAATAGATTGGACTGAATAATAGTAGTTATAAATAAAATGGATCGGAGTGACTAGGAAATCTGACCAGATAGCCATGTTAGGTTCAGCTGGGCATCTTTTTAATAGGAGCAATATAGCAAGACATGAGTTGGTGTTTTAGGAATACCTGTCCATGGGGTCGCGAAGAGTCGGACACGACTGTGCGACTGAACAACAATCACTATAAGGGAAAAGACTTTGTTCAAATTTGCTATGTATTTGGAAAGCAATGGCAAATCACATCCCCTTATTGCCAAGGAACAACATGGACACAACATTTAACCACTGGAAGTCAACCTTAACTTTTGTATACATATTGTTTTGCTTGGAATAATTGGCAAAACGATGAACCAGCTTAGGGCATTATGCTGCTTCTCATGCTCCTTTGTAAATGTGAAAGTACATCTGCTAAGTTCTGAGACACTTAGCGTTGTCCCTACATTCAGCAACTTGCAACTGCTTCCCTTTGTTGACCACAGAAGTCTGCAGGGGGAGAGATGGGGATTCAACTCTTATTTATTTTGAAAGTTGGGAGAGATCATAAGGATCTGTCTGCTCAACATGGGCAGAGATATCTACAGGATATTGTCAAAAAAAGGCTTTATATGCATACATATGTACGTATGTGAATAAATAGGCAGTTTTGTTATTAGTCCTAATTCTTTCTGCTCCACTTTCCTTCAAAATCAGTTATGAAACATCCAGCAGGTTCCAAAAATCCATGAACTTGTTGCTAGGTTTACTGTTTACAAATGAACCATTCTTTGTGCTCTCTTGGTTGGCATCAATATAATAATCTTGTTAAATATTAGCTGCATGAGCAAGAAACTATGGCAGTTAGGAGTATCCTGAAGATAACATATAAGCTCTTTATATGTATTGTGCAGTCCATTTGTGACCTCTTGTCTTTGCTGGGATTCACTCAATCAGAATAGAAAAAGGCTCATGAGTAGGAACCTAATGGGAATTCTGGGAATGATATGGACAATTTGTGGCTCCAGCCTCCTTCTGTTCTAGAATTCAGCCCATTATTCTGTCCTGAAGGATCCAGTGGGACCTATTATTATAAGAATCAAATCTTTTACTTCCTTTATACAAAAGTGCCCTGCTGGATCTATTGAAAGGTCTATTGAAGCCAACTGTACTGTTCCTATAGCAGCCAATACCAGATATCAACACAACATGCTTTGCTTTTGCTTCCCAGCAGCCGCCAAAGAAACTATCCATGTGTATGTGCAAATAATATGTATACAGACATTTTGTGATTATATTCATAACCTGGCGTATACCACAGCACTTACAAGATACACTGGAAGTGCTTTGCTTTAATCAGATGAAAAATTCTGTGCCAGTTTCACAATTCAAGATAAAGATTTTCATTCATACTGAAAAGGAATTTAGAGCAATATGAGTGGAAAATACTAACTGATGGATTAGTGCAAAACTCTTGACTGCTTCTTCCACTTTTTCCTTCCACATGGTAGTTTTATTTAATTTATATGCCTCCGAAATCCAGAGACTCTCAGAGTAGTTCATACCAATTGCTCCACGGAGTGGTTTATTCATTTTCAATCCATTTTGCCTGTGTAAATTAAATTAATCTGGACCGAGCTGTTCTAGGTACAAGATATGCAGAACAAAAGGTATGGGAGAGAGCTGGGAAATTCAGACTGCTGTGTTACGGTTTTACCTCTTCCTAATTTTATTTATCTGATTTTTATCCCTCCCCCTTTATTAAAGTAATTCAAGGTGGTGAATATATATTCTTTTCTCATATTTTCTCCACAACAACTACCTTATGTTGTTTACTGTTTACTATTTACTGTTTTGGGGGGATCTATGTTTTAATGTATTATTTTTGGCTGAAGTCTGAATTGAGCAGTAATCAGCTGGGGCGGCTCTTGGCTTTTCTGGAGAAAGCGCCTACAGTCCGACGTCCTACGATGAAACACCACCAGGAAGTCTGTGCGCTGTACACTACACTGGAAGGCAAAGAGGTGCTTTTTCTATTGCTGCCCAGAAAGCTACACGCAATCAGGGATGTCCACAGAACACGGTCAAAAAAGTGAAGATGAATGACGCTGGGGTCCACGCTTGCTTGTTTTTAACGCGCGGCCCCCGTCAAGACGGGCAGAACGTCAACCGCCCATCGGGCCGCCAACTTGACTTGCCCGCGGGCACCCCCGAACACGGATGGGCAGCTGGGCTTGGCCGGAGAGCGCGGCGGTCTCCCCGCCTCGGAAGGCGCGTTCCCCGCCGGGGAGGGGCCCGGCCTTGGCTCTCCCCGCGGCGGCATCTCTCCGGAAGGGTTTCCCCCGCGGAAGTTGTACCTGCGGTGCGCGGAGGGGAGACCCTTCCTCAGGGCTCGCTCCCGCTCGGCTTCCCCGGGGGACCCCCCGCTG
>JANHZU010008093.1:101563-120621 GCA_032468055.1 Acrochordus granulatus
CTCTGTCTGCCAGATTTAATCCCTTAAATCTATTCCTCACCTCCACTGTCTATTCATAAGGGATATCACTGAGGTCACACCTGAATGACATAGTGGTTTTCCCTACTTTCTTTCAGCCTTAATTTTGCAAAAAGTTGGCTCCATAAACAAATCCAATTAGTTTTCTTGGGTCCAGTTTAGAAGTTTAATCTACATTTCTGTCAGTCGCAACAAAGTTTAAAAAACAGGCATCTATTACCCTGGACGAGTGAGAGTCTTCACAGACATTTCTGTCAGTCTTCCATCCAAATACAGGCCTAGCCCTTTTATCTTCTGAGCCTGACAAGACTGGCCAAGTCCTGCCACCTGATGAGGATTCTCTTAATATTGGCAAATATTTTTTGTTAGTAACAATAGCTGCTAATGTAAGCAAATCATCAAGTTCCTGGGTGTATCCCTTGTCAGAACTTGATGGTACTTGAGATTCCATTGAATACATCAGATTTCACCAGGATTTCTGTCAATTTTTAACCTACTATCAAACTGAAACAGGTTGAAATTTCGGGTTGTTCAGTCACATAGTCATATCTGACTCTTCGCAACCTCATGGACTGCAGCACATCAGTCCTCCCTGTCCTGCACTGCCTCCCAGAGTCTGCCCAAGCCCACACCCATCACATTGACGATACTATCTAACCATCTCATCCTCTGCCATCCCAACCTCCTTTTGCCTTCAATCTTTCCCAGCATCATGGTCTTTTCCAATGACTCCTCTCATTAGATGGCCACAGTATTTGAGCTTCAGCTTCAATATCTGTCCTTTCCATTGATTTCATTTAGGATTGATTGGCTTGATATTGTCAAGGGACTCTCAAGAGTCTTCTCCAGCACCACAATTCAAAGGGATCAATTCTTTGATGCTCAGCCTTCCTTATGATCCAACTTTCACAGCCATACATTATGACTGGGAAAACCATAGCCTTGACCATACAGATCTTTGTCGACAAGGTATTCCTGCTCAATATGCTGTCTAGATTTGCCATAGCTTTCCTCCCAAGGATAATGTAGCTACAAAATGATAACAAACATACACTTTATAGTATATTGAAGATGCTAAGCCTACAGTCTGACCTAATAGGCTGTATATTTTGCCTGGCCTATAATAAATCTATGTCTATTACAACATTTTTAAAATTAATAGAAAATAGATGTTTATTAAAAGTTTTACAAAGATCATAAAAACTAACACAAACTAATAAAATGAAAAGAAAAAAAGACAAAAGTGCAGAAAGAAAGAAGAAAAAGAAATAGAAGACATTTTTGATTTTCTTTTCAGCAAATATAAATACAATTACAAAATCATCTTTTATCTACTTCATGATTACAAGAGAAAGATTACTCTTTTCTATTATCCAGTTTTTTTCTTATAATTAAAACACAAATCATAAGTGCATTTTTTACATTTTATGGAAAAAAATCTATGAGGGGTATCCAGCCAAAAATATAACTGTTGTTTTCTCTCTAAGCAAGCAATCTCTAATCCCCATCTCTAAGTTCCATCATCTTCACCAACATTCTTCCATTGTGGGTATTGAACTTTTACACTTTTCAGTATATAGTAGTCTTGCTGCAATTATCATATCACAAAGTTCCGTGGCTTTTTTCTTATTGCTTATCCATTATTCCCAGAACAAAGGTCTCTAGTTTCAATTGTATCCATTACAACATGTTGAAAGGGATCTGTTAATATCAAGATTTGCAAGAGATATTTTTCAAACTACGGTTTAATTATACTGACATGAAGATGGAAGTTGTTAGGAGATCTGTATGTCCAGGATGATATGCATGAATAGTCTACTGCAAGAGAGACTTACAAAATGATACATATCTTGTCATCTACAACTGCCTGATAAAATAATCCAGTATGTATCCTCAGTAATCTCTAAGTCATCCCATATCTATATTTGCTTGCAATTGCATCTCTTCCAAAACAATCTCAGATCTCATAATATGATAAAATCTCCCTCAGATGACATCATAGGTCCATCCAGGCTTATTCTTGGCAGCACAGTGTTTGCCATTATGTTCTTCTAAGTGAAAAATATAAGTTATCTGCTAAGACAATAATAACAGGTTTATGGACAGAGACATATCCTGAACCAATCTCTTCTGCCAACTGCTATAGAAACATCATTATTGGATCTGGACTATGATAGGAAAGTTCATTCAACTGGTCAATTTTCATTGTGGCTATGGCACTTCCATAGTGCATTCTATAAGGACAAATAGGTTTTTATATGCACAAAAATAAATGGATACAATAAGTGGCAAGATACAAAACAGGGGTAAATAAGATTGGAGTGGATACCTAGACTGCTGTTGTCACTAATTTTTTATTCTGGGATAAAGATGAATGAAAATGTGAAAGAGCTGAACTGTCAATTATTAGCAAATTATTTCAATTCAAAAAATTATGTTAAAACAAAGATTTGTCACACCACATGTATTAATTAGCTTCTCTCTGCCAAGATATCACCAATAATATTGTTCTTGCATTTTATTTTTTAAACTTATTTAAGTATTGTGACAGCGGGAGTCCACCGGAGTGCTGATTTCCCATCTAAGTCTGTCTCAACTCCCATAGTTTATTGATTCATTTCTGTGTCCTTTCTTTGAGACTACATCTAAAGCTTGATAAATGTTATTGTTTCTGTAAAACGTTACAAGGAAATGTTAAATAATGCATTGATGAAGAGCCATATTCAATACTGTGTTGTTTGATAATATTACAACAGATTTCACAATAAAATCTAACCAAGAACAAAAACAGCTTTGAAGTTGTGATGGATACTTCAAAAGGATGAATCATACCTAGAAGAAAATAGATTAATTCACATTAAAAAGATAGAGAACCAAATGGCAGTAAATGCACTTTTAATTAGTGTGGTAGAATAAAAAAAAATAATCACATACTGTGAACAGGTTGACATTTTGGAGAGAAAAAAGTGCAGACTATTTTTGCTGCTTTTTATAAATATAAAATTGCTACTTGACCTTAAAAGTGCAGGCTGTAATTGTTGCTTTATTTAAAACATCATCAATCAAGCAATTCAATCATACTTAATAATATGGAGCATATCACAGCCTTAATCATCTCAAGGGAAATTTAGATCAATTTCCCCACCTTGATGTTTTTCCAGGGATTTTGGGCTTCAACCTCCATAATCTTCAATTAAAATGGCTATTGGTCATGTTGATTTAGTATTATGAGAATTGAATTCCAAAATATCTGAAAGGATTTGTTTGGAAAGAGCTGCCATAAAGCTTTAAGAAATTACCTTCCTCTTGTGTGTTGAGAAAACCTCTACTAAATTTCCAAATATGTATTTGGTAAAAAGCCTTTTTATTTGGGTTGTGGGTTGCAATCTCCATCCTTGGCATGTGAATGACTGACAAAAATTGAATGGTCTGATCAAGTTATGTTTCTATTTCTGCCAGTCATTCACTTTTTTCAAGGCACAGAATTCTATCAAATATCCTAGAAATGGGAGAATGTTGTATGGAAATTGAAGTTATGCTTCAAGCTGTTGCTATGACATCTGTATTGGCAGAACAGAGTGATCTGTTTTTTTGTTTTTTTCCTCAAGATAGCAGTATTTCATTATTCTTATATAAGGAAGGAAGGAAGGAAGGAATCTTTTGTTAAAAGCAGTCAGCTTTATCATGTGGTAGAATGAGCTCGGTCTATTGTAGAAAATGCAAGTTGTTCAATGAAGGGCATAGAATTGACATTAAGTTGAAGCAGGCTTTGTAATGGTATGTGGGTATGACCTTGGGAGACTGAGTGAGGAGATTGCCAAGGGAATGCCTAGAGACAGCACAGCCCACAACTGCATAGTGGGCATAGCAATAGGCTTAGGAGGGACCCTCCCAAAGTTATAAGGTTGTAAAGGGGATGATGGGAAAAGAGTACTTACAGATTTGCAAGATCTGCAAATTACTTTACAGTAATTTACTTTACAGTAAGTAGAATTAGCTTGTCTATCCCTGATTCCTATCTGGTAAGGCTGACAGCTTGTCAATAATTGGAATGAATTTCATGAATAATGAAATAATAATTCACTTGGAACAGAATAAGTTCCTAAGATGATGAAGGTTAGTGAATAAGTCTATCTTGAACAGTTTTCACCAAATATTCTAACAAACAACTATTTCCTTCAGCAGTGCCTAATCAAGGATCTTTCTACTCTTCTCCACTGTAGTTCATGCTATAACATCTATCATTTCCAGCCAGCATGTCATTCATCTAGAGACAGGTTGGAAAGAGATTTAGTTTGGAGATGGAGCTTCTTATTTACTTTCTGAAATCAACCACACTCATCTCATGTACTAATTTGTTTATTTTTTGATATATTGTGGCATCAGAACTACAGTATTGAAGTCATCTGACAACAGCAATTCTGTTAATATTGTTTTCTCATTGTACCACATTCTTATGGGAATTCTGCCTTGCTTGGTGTAAATGTTTTGAGTAGAACACATAAGGAGTAGTAAGTCCAACACATCCCCTTTTCCCAACCCAAGATAGACGGGTCTTGCATCTAGCACCTTCTAATAATATTTGATAATTTGAAAATGTTGACTGAATTAAGGGAGGTTTCATGCCTAGAATTTGAAATTCACTTGGTTTTTCAAATTATCAAAAAGTAGTTTGTGAATATTTAAAATTTCAACCATTATGAACTATACATATACACCATGCTGAATTGAATGTAACTTAGTGAATTTTGAAAACTAATACAACTTTGAAATGTGGTGCAAAGAATGTGTGGGTAGATTTTTATATTTAGATATATTTTAGCCATTATTTGTCAATGATTGACAGACATGGATCTCACTGACATTTGCTAAAGGCATCAGTAAGCTAGGCCTTTCTCCTGAATTGGTATTGCAACAGTTATTTTCTATATTCCTTAGAAATCAAGATCCCAATGGATCCAATTAAGCTTCCTAAATTGTTATCTAATGCAGACTCAACTTTCTATGACTTATGTTCAGTCCATAGAACAATGATTTGGAATAATTTAGGCTACAGTTCTATGCTCATTTACGTGAAAGTAGTTTTCACTACTGCTTCTGTACAAAGATGTAAAGGCATCGAAGTAACAATGATTAAGCAATGTTAAAAAAGAAACTATATAAAGATCAAAAGGGGTAAGTATAGAAATGCTTTATACTTGGGGCTGGAAGTATGTTGTAAGTAGCATCATAATGAAAACATAACACAAAATGGTTTACTTTTAGTAACTTTGAAGAAAGATGTTACAGAAAACTAAAAAGTTAACTTCAAAATGTTTCAGAGGTTTATGATTTTTTTAGTGGATCAAAATATAACATTTCTGTGAGGTTCCTTGTTTTGTCAAAAGTGCTTGGTTTTTTTTATGAAGTTGTTCTTCTGATGGTGATGGCCGAGTCTCCATTCCTCTTGCATCTTGAAATTAAATGACCTGATGTGATGGTGCTTTTCAGAGACCACTGTAGAAAATAGACAATTCCATGAAACGAATAATCTACTTTGCTTGGTCCAATGCTGGATATTAAAAAAATCTTGATTTTTTTCAGAAATGTTTTGTGGACCTTTTCTGTTACGATTAACATTCTAACAGGAAAACTTTGTTTCAAATATTTAACACAAATATTGCTGCCAAAAAGAAGCTTGATGCACATTTTTGCTACAGCCATTCTCTCATGGCAAGAGGGAAAAAAAACTGATATTATAAAAGAAAAGTAGAAACTGGTAAGATGACACAGGAAGTTGTTAAATATCAAAAGAAAAGTGTCACCCATCTACATCTGTAGGCAAGATTTACTGTTGGGCAAAGAGAAAATGCACATATCCTTTGATAGTTGTGTTGAACTCTTTGTGAAAAATCTACTGGGAGCATGTTGACACAAGGCTCTTGGATTTTATTTTGAAATCCACTTTTCTATGATCCATTCACAGTTGACCTTAATTATTCCAAAGTACTCTCAGCTTTGGCAGTGATTTGCTCCTCTTGATAATTATTCATATCCATGTTTGAACACACCTGGAGTTACAGCAGGAGATAAGTAATGTCTACTTAGTTGCTCCTGGGAACAAATCTTTACTCCTTCTTTGGCTAACTGATAAAATTGTACGATAACAGATGAATTAAGCTAATACTTCTCCAGAGTATATTTAACTTGATGGAATATGTGACAAATTCTGCAAAGCTGAAAACTCAATAGTCCATCCCCAAAATGGATTTTTAAAATGTTGCTTTTTAAAAAGATATTATAGAGAAAAGTTGATGTGTTGAATGTATGTGGGTGAGGAAACTGCAGATCTGTGTGCACATGTTTACTTATTTATTATTAGAAAAAGATTAAACTTGCCATTCAGGGGATATGAAAAATATAATATTGTTGCAGGTGTCCAGAAATGTTCTATGTTATGGAAAATCACTGCTAATATCTTCTGTCATCTCTCTCTCTGTGTGTGTGTGTGAAAGAGAGATGACAACATTCATTATCCTATTTTAACTCCCAGCTGGACCACTTTCTGCAGTGGATCCTGGCAAAGGTTGTTGCTGTGCATGCCAAGTCCAGATTCAGTTGGCTTCATATTCCGGAAAGCTTCTTGTGGATTTTTTTCCCCAGTAGCCAGATGGTGGCTTTTGCTCTTTCCACATCTCTGGCAGCAATAAGAAAATCAAGGACTAAGTAAACACTTGATGTCTTCTTGCTACTGAAGTGGTCCTTGGGCAGCTTGCTTATATTATTTAACAGCAGACGTCATGCCAGATCATAAGGGTCTCATCCTAGCAGAGATTGGCTCTCTTTCTGTGACTGAAGCCAAGATCCCTGCCATGTACTATGAAAGACAGAGAGAAAACTTTTCTAGTTTGTAACTGGCCCAATGAATTAGGGTTTTTTTTAACTTGGAGATATTCAAAGTATATATGTTACTCCTTTGTACACTGAGATTCCTTTCCACAGTTGTTTGACCAAGTGAATTGCCAAAAAGCTGATCCGCCATAGGGGTCATGTAAATTTCTCTGCCTGATTTGGCCCTTTAGCACTAAACCAGCTTGTTCTAAAGAGAGAGTTGAAAGCTTCTCTTCTTTATATCAAATGTTGATTGATCCCATCCTCCTAAGTTTCAGATTTTTTTAAAAAGAAATCATGGTTCATTGATTGGGCTTTAGTGACTGAATTTATAAATTAGTTGAAGGCATAGTAGCCAGCTCCATACACTGCACTAAGCTGCAAATAAAAAGATAAATTATGACTTGGTGTAATGCATGAGACCAGTTCTATATATCTTTATGCAATAGAAACTGTTAATTAAGCATTATATTTATATCTTGAGTTCTTAAATAATCTAGTGCTGCTTTCTATTTCAATATAGTTCTATTGTATTGTAGTTCACATGCTACCTACTTATCCAGAGTTTATTCAGGATATCACTCTTGAGGAATCTCTAGAAATAGATTGTGTTGATTTTGGGCTTTGGCTGAAAACATCAATTTTCAGTCAAGAAAATATATTTTGACATTGGCTGACAATTTCCCAAAGTGGTTTGAATTCAGTGTGAATAGCTTTTCCAGGGGGAAGAAGAAAACATTTCCAGAGGAGAAAAATAATATGTTGATTGTTCTTTATGAACCAATTAACAGGTCTCATCTTCTGTGAGTTCAGTGAGGCTCAGATGGCTTAAAGGAAAGTTTTGAAGAGTCTTATTTGCATTGATCCCCACTGTCAGCTCTTGAAGGTAACTAGGTCATGAAAGACATCAAAAGAAGTACCAGAACTCAACTTTATTGATGGTAGCTGTATAGGCTGTAGTATCAGTATGGGTTATAACAATAGAATCTTAAAAGCCAGCAACATTTCTCCTTATAATTCACTCTTATTATCTTAAGCTTGTTCTTAAGATTCTGTTTTCTAGGCTAAGCTCTTATTTTCTAACAATCACCACATACTTTCTTCAAGGCCATTTCCATACTCCTGTATAGTCACAGGACTATAATGCGATGAATTATGCAGCCCAATGTAGTTGATGTAGTTGGAATAAAAATTGCAATTGGCCAATTTCATCCTCTTTGAAAAAAAGATTCAGTTGAGTTCAAGGGAGGGCAATAAACCTTAGGTCCTGGGGCTTCAAGTTATTCAGCCTGATACAGTGGATTGACCATTATGCTATACATGTGTTTCTAGAAATTAATCATAGTTCATGGTATTGCTATTGTTTTAATACACACTTGGTCTGTGGTTTCTTGTAGAATGGAACATGAGGCCTTCCAGCTAGAAAAGCAGCATGTTCATAAAGTCTATGAAAGCACAGCCTCTTATTTCAATGACTTGCAAGGCAAAGCATGGCCTCGGGTTCGACAGTTTTTACTTCAACAGAAGCCTGGCAGCCTGATTGCAGATATAGGTAAGTCCTGTTTTTGTTTTTTAAATAAAGCTCGAGACAGAAGTTTTGAATGAGATGGAGGAAAAGAAATGGCAAGAGAATTGCAGCTATGTGGGAAGCAGTTGACAGTTTGAGATGTGGAGAGGAGAACAATCAGAAAGGTGGCTAACTCTCTGTTCTTAATTATATTGACCACTATAAGGCATTACTTGACCAGTCTTGTCTTAGTTGGTCTCATCAGTTTAGGTAGCCAGAATGTTATTCTTTGTGGTTCAAACTCTCTCTCAAGAACTGAACTTATGGATATGTGTACTTTAGACCTTACAAGACCTACAATAGAAGAATGTTCCTCTCCTCAGGAGATGAGGGAGGAAGGAGGTGGAAGTCATATAACACACTTCCCCTTCATCTTAAGGTGTCCATTTTAGAGCCCTACATTTCTTCACATGAAGCACAGAGAGAGGTCTGACAAAGGAAACCAGTCCAAAAGGATCCAGTGCTGAATTTCTTTCAGGTCTCCTTTTCAATGGCAGTAGCAAGGAGTGTGTAAGTTCTTTCTTGGCATCCTCCCAAGTTAGAAAAACCACCCTTATTCCTGATGTTCAAGTACAGAAATCATGTGACAACTGTCCAAGTTTCAGTTTTAGAGATGCTCAGAGAAACTAAGCAAGAGTCTCTTGGTTTTGACCATGGTCATGTATTTGATTTCCTAGTTTCTTGTATAATCAATGTTTCTGTTTGTTTGGCTTAAGGTTGTGGGACTGGAAAATATCTTGATGTCAACAACCTAGTGTATAATCTTGGATGTGATTATTGTGGTCCCTTAATAGAGATTGCAAGAAATAAGGGCTGTGAAGTAATGATCTGTGATAACCTACACCTCCCTTTTCGGGATCTGTGTTTCAACACCATCATTTCTGTGGGAGGTAAGAGATTTTAATTGCTTGAACAGCTGACATAAGAGGAAATACACACAACATGATGCTACTTACATACTTCCTAATTTACTAATTATAGGAAGATTAAATAATAGGAAGTAGGCTTTTTGTCATTCCAGTTCAGGGACTTTGTACAAGCATTCTCAAAAAACAAGAAGGGCGCATGGCTACAGGAAAAAAAGGACAAAGGTAAACTAAGATAAGAAAGAATAAGAAAAAAAATCCCAAAATGTATTTTTGGACAGGTCATTTTCTATGGGTAGCTGACTCTTTTTAGGGAAAGGCCTATGTCTGATTCTCAGAATTTCCAGTTGAAAACAATGCTGCCTTATCCCAATAGGCTGAGCAGAACTGGTTTTTGGAAATTTTAGGCAGGGATGCTTCTCTTCATTTTATCCCCAATCTTTCTAATTGAACTTAGCTGGGTATAAGCAAACTTAGAATCTTGCAATAATAAACAAGGAGGAATGGTTCCCTATGCTTAGAAGTTGGGAGAGGGCAAGAATAATTTGTTTGGCCTGGAAACAGCAAGAAGATACAATGCTTCATTAATTAGAGAGAGTGATATATCAGAAAGTTAAAGAGGTAAATTGCCTGGGTACATAGCAGACAGAACTGAATTACATATAGCTGTAATTGCATTTTCCCAGCAATGACACAGTGGGGAAAATGTGATATTCCTAACACAGAAAAAGTTGTTGAGGAAACACATTGGAATCTAAACTCCAATCTGATTTATTTCCATAAAAATTGATATCACAAATTTTAGAAATAATTATAGTGAATTAGATGCGGTCATCTGCTAAAATCTCAGAAGTGAGATGAAGTTTTCCTTTCAGTCCTTGGATCAGCTTTGCAATAAAAAACAAGATTGAATTATAAGGTTCTGTTACAGTATTTAATGTTTTGTTCAAAAGGGAAGGGTAATGATGAAATTGATGAGAATTAAACCACTCCATAGCCTGATTTTTAAACTTTAGATATAATTTAGATCTATATGTTTTTAGTTTGTTTTTGTAAGGCCCGAAGGATCAGGCTTAGTTGGTGCAGTTCTAGTCAACAGGTTTATTGAAGCTATAAGGTCACAAGGATTTCTCCAACTGCCTGCCAATCACCTGCACTTCCCAGATAAGGCTAATGGTCTTCTCGAGAGGTTGGACCTTTGGTGTTTGTGTGTGCATGGTGATGCCGGGCTGATCCCCTTCCTAATCCCTGGCTCCACCAATCCTTTTCCCACAGTTCAGTTTTTTTTCTTTCTGAAGTTTTGTTTGGTTTTTTTTCCCCATCCATTATATTATTATAGTTATTATTATTATTATAGTTTTCCAAGATACTTTTTCACCTTTCAGATTTTTCTGTATAGTAGGTTTCCTCTTTGAAGTATATAATTTTTAATACAATAGATATATATCTATTTAGCTTTTTTGTTTATATATAATATCACAAGTTAATAATTACTGCTTAAGTGGCGTGAATTGTAATTTTTAAAAAAAATCATTAAAAAGATAAGTGGTCTTTGCCACCATTGTAAAAAGATAAAGTTTCCTTTGATTCAAGCGCACTCTGGTGACTGCACAGACATACCTGTGTAATTATTATGGTAGGTCACACACTCAGCCAGATGTTTAGACTGGATTTGAGAATTTTAACCACCTATTGAGTCCTTCCCAAGGACCTGGGATAGACAGCAGCTCTTCTTTGATGGTGTTAAGAGTATTGCAGAATGTATGCTTTTCCAAGTAAATATGCTTTTTGCAATTGACTGATGGTGATTTTGTCAATACCAATAGTGTTTTATTACTAGTAATACTAGTAGTATTGCTGCAGCTGCTACTATTGGCACCAAAATGGAAGCTGTCTTCTATTGTCCTGTTAGGTTTTTTTTTACTTTCCAGTCTAGTCCATAGAAGCATTTCCTATAGATCTCCCACAGAAAGAAAATAAAGAAATAAATTAGGCCAGAAGGCAATGGATTTTATGAGTTGCTTAGCTTTTTAGTCCTCTTAAAGCTGGAAAGGCTATCCTTCAATTTTATCATACGAAGTCGTCGAACTGAGGATGAATTTTGAAAATCCAGAGAATGCCTGCCTCATGAACAGTGTCTTGGTTCATAACTGTAAATACATTTGACTTAAAATATACCCGTCGCTGACGCTAGAACTCGTTTCCTCTTCTTTCTCAGTGATTCACCATTTCTCCACAAAACAAAGACGAATCCAGGCGATCCAAGAGATGGTCAGGGTGCTGGTACCGGGCGGCCAAATGATGATTTACGTCTGGGCCATGGAGCAAAAAACCCGACATTTTGAGAAACAAGATGTATTTGTTCCTTGGAACAAAGCTGTGTGTTCACGATTGCTTTCAGAATCCAATAAACCTGAGCATAAAGCTGGTATTACCCCTCCTATAGAATCTCAGAGTGTACATTCACAACCACCAAAGTGGGATAACCCTGATACCCTTGATCAGAATCACCCCCAGAAGCTGGGAAGCTGCCTAGCTGGATCCTTCTGTGTGAAAATTTCTGAAGATGAAGCAAAGAGATGTTACAGTGCCCTTGGGAGATCTTTCCGTTCCTGGTTTTCGTCCAGATCTCTTGATGAGTCCGCCCTAAGAAAGCAACATGAAAAGATGGAACCTTTGAAAAACACGGCGGGGTGGACAAACAACGCCGTTTCTGTCCAGCCGTTCAGACATTGCAGCGTAGACTTAGGGTGTCAGGCAGCGTTGCTCAAAGAAGAACAGCTAGATCCTTACGACGATGTGTTCGCGAAGTGTGTGGCTTGTAAAAAAATCCAGTGGCTGGCAGCTTCAGGGGGCTTAAACGGTGGGCCGGGCACATTGGTCCAACGCCGCAATGGGGAAACCTCGTTTCTAAGTGGTTCTGTGGAAAACATAAAGAGCAGCTGTAACCATCGAAGCAAAAGTCATTCTTTTTCAGGAAAAACCTTTCAAAGGATTTCATCTGTTAGCTGTAGCGAGTCTGTGGTAGAATCAGCTGTGGCGGTGGGAGACCGCGCCGTTAATGGGCAGGATATCAGAGCCTTTATGCGCTATTACCATGTATTTCGAGAAGGAGAGCTGAGCTCTCTGCTGGAAGAAAATGTTCCTGAGGTTCGCATAGTAAGTTCAAGCTATGACCATGGCAACTGGTGCATTATTGTGAAGAAAACAATGAACAACAGCTGAAAAGTTGGGCTTTTAGAAACTCTTATCGAAGGAACGTCCTACATTTTGGCCAGCTTGTATCATCCATTCTGTGCGCGTTGGTACAGTTTGAACGCAAAGCTGTGAAAGAATAGTGCTTAACAGTTTGTCAAAAAGGAAGCTTTTTACAAATACCGATTCTCATTTTATGTTGCTTTTAGGAAATATGGGGGGAGAAGTGGGTTTTTTTTAACGTTTTATTAATAAAACTTTTTGTAAGAGAAGGAAGGAGACATGTCTTCACTGCCCCTCCCTTCCATCCTTTGAAAATAGTATTCTCCCAATGAGATGGCAGCACAATCTGTGCTGATGTTTTCCCATCTGGGCTTCTTTGAGTCAGATCATTTATACTTAGTAAAGCGTTCCTTTCATTTTTAAATTTTCTTTTTCAATCTTACTGTCCAAATAGACTCCAGAGACCTAATATCCTTCTTCCTAGGTCTCTGGAATCTATTTGGATAGTAAGATATTCCAGCAAAGGTGCTGGAAAATGAAGGTTGCTTCCTGTAGAATTGTAAAGAGGAGAGGCAGAAAAGGCCCACATATTAAAAGAGGGCAAAAAGAGCTCTCCATAAAATATCTCCAGGAAAAGCAGGCAAAAATATCTGTAGAAGAGATGCTGATTGCAAATACTCAATAAGAATACGATTTCCAGTCTGTAAGGGGAGAGACACAAAAGCTATGTAGGTAGTCCGCATTTAGCAACTATTATGACGATATTGTGATAAAAAAGTTAACTTTATGACCAGTCCTTGCATTAATGATCTTTACAGGTCTGTAAACAAAATGAAAGCTGAACTGAGACCATAAACTAGGGGAAACAAGGATTAATGTTGGATTTGAAAGGAAATGAGCCAGACAAAATAATCTCTATGCTACAGCTTCAAGGTTACAAGAATTTCTCCTTCTGCCCACCTAAACCTCTGACCTTGGCATATAATGGTCCTCACAAGGGTTGCCCCTCCTTCGTTTGGTCCTGCATAGTGACTCAAAGCTGCTCTCCCTCTTCACACATGGATCAGGCCTTGTCTCCCCTGCATAAACATTATTATGGTTTCACTTCATGAACACTTCGTTTAAGGACTGAGTTGCTGGTCCCAACTGTGGTCACCATACAAGCTCTGAGCTAAGTCAGTGGGTACATCTGTCTAAGATGTTATTGGATGAGCTGCAAAATTTCAAACACTCCAAAAAACTTAATTTTTCATTGGCCTCATTCAGGCAGTGACATTTTTCTTGGTGTTTCCAAATCTACAAAAACTCATATGAGTTTTCAGTAGGATTCAATGAAACAAATCAACTTCAAATCATATTTTATGATCCTAGGTTGTTTTCCTAAATCCTACTTTTAGGCTCAACTACCCATTTGGCTTAAACTGGAAGTAAAAGTTTTCTTTCTCTGTGAAGCCAACTCAGAAAATAAGAGCCAGGAGAAGAAATGTTGTGCATGTAACACTAAGCTGTTGCTTAGCATTTTGGTCAACCAGTCTGTTTTCTTGGAGTGAATTAACTGAGTCTTACATATCCAAACTGTTATCCGTGAATGGCTGTTGCAGGTACAGTTGCTGCGCCTGCTTCTTCAGTTATATTCAAACAACACGTTAATCAAAGAAAGTGGTAACGAATCTACTTGTTACGTTGGAGGACTTGCTGAATTGATTAGAAGAAAAAAAATTCTAAATTCACAGGATAAGATTCTACTGATTTTTTTAAAGAAACGTTATTACCTGACAACATAATGTCATCATGCAATACCTGATCTTATCTGATATGTAAGAACATGAATTCACGCAAGCACTTCCTAACACCTTAATTTAATACTGAAATTTTGCATCTCTTAGAGAATAAAACAGGTAAAGATTTCCCCTGCCAGTCGTGGCCGACTCGAGAGGGTGGAGCTCGTCTTTGTTTCCTAGCCGAAGAACCAGCGGTGTCCGAAGATGCTTCTTTGGTCATGTGGCTGGCATGAGTATTTGCCAAGGCACATGGACACTCTTACCTTTCCCACCAAAGGTGGCATCTATTTATCTACTTAACATTTTTACATGCCCTCAAACTGCTAGGTTTATAAAATAAATTGTTAATTGTTTTTGGAAGCTTGCTATCTCTCAACAGCATGCTTTTTTCCCCCTCCTGCATAGAGATGGTGAACATATTAATTATCTTTAAAAGGCAAAGACAAATAGCTGTTTACAAATAAATTTCTAGTTTCAACTGGAGCTTTTTTTTCACCTGTGATGCACCAATAACCTCTAATTTTATAACAGGGAAAAATGGATTCCCTAAATTGCTTTCTGCTGTGCATATTTAAAAATATTCTTTGGCTTCTGTTGAGCACAAATCCAGCTTCTTCAGAATGAACTTCAGTTGTTTACATGAAGCTGAAAACACAATTGATGCTAAATGCCTAATCAAAATCCAGGGCCAAGTGGATTATAGGGCAAGACACCCAATTAACCCCGAAGTTCACGAGCTATTACGTTCGTTAGAACTTTCAGCAAGCGAGATGTTACAGATAGTAAAAAAAAGGAGGGGAAAAGAGGAAAAATTAGGCTGAATATTGAAGCCTTAAACTTAGTGTCTGAAGGTCAATTTATATTCGAGGCAACTGTGTGAACGCAAAGCAGGCCGGTAGCAGTTCAGCACCCAATCTGCAGTCTCTTTATCTCAGATTATCTGGAAACTATTTGATCCCGAGAAAGATACCATCCAAGTGCGGTTTGGGGGAATGAAGTGGTCTCCAGTTATCTCCCAACATCATTTCAGCCATTATTGCTTTGTCTACAACTATACTCAGCGTGGTTTTCTTGTAAGAATGACCGAAAGCTCACTCTATAGCTGGCAGGCTGAAAGAGGTGGTCCACATTATTATTATTTTTTAATTTTGTTAATTATTTTTTTAATTCTGTCCATATTATTCGCTGAGTTCCAATCCTGGTGACTGCAAGGAAGTTGATCATCATTGCCTTCTGTGGGATGCTTTCTCCATTACTCATCTAGAAGTGGATCCAGGGGTTTCCTGATGGGCTCTTATCTAACTCCACTAGTATGACTCTCCTTGGACCAGCCGAGTTTGGTTAAATGCTGTGATAATATTTCATTGGTTCTAAGGAAATACTTGAGGTACATCTTTTAAGGTTTTGCTGGCTCTCGAAGATTGTACTGCCATTCATTGCTGTTTTTTTTCTGACTCATAATAGCTTATCTTGCTGCATTTTAAAAAATCCAATTAATCTCATCATTTTTTTTCTCAGCAGAATTTCGTTAGAACATCTCTTGTTTTAAGGCATCATTGCACTGGTTTATCCTCCCAATCGCAGCATGCTAAGAAAAACTGTACTTGGAGCACAACTAACAGACTTGTAATTTGACGATGCTGTAATTGCAGGAGCGCTTGGAGAAATTTGAAAAGTTGTGCATCCATTACTTTTGTTTGTCGTTTAAATGCATGCCACAACTCGTAACGTGGGGTTACAAAGATGGAAGAAGGCACCAGTCCTGCTGCTGTTTCACATGTCCTTAAAAAATTACCCTCTCAATGTATGTGTGCCAAAGCAAAAAGATGTTTGGCTGTTCACAGCTGGCCAGTTGTGAAAGCATTTAATCTCAAAAGCAAAAAAACAAAACAACAGGAAACAAACCCAAACTGAGCGGTTATTTCAGTTGCTAAAGGAGAGGAGATGGAAAACAATCACAAATTTCCTGCCTCCTGGTTCTCTCCCTTCCCACCACCTCAGTGAAATGGAAGGAGCAAAAGCTGATTCAAAACAAGTTCCACTGTTTTGAAATCATTTCTTTTTGCTGAAGACACACAGCATTGCTCAGTCAGGGATATCGAAGTCGACAGCACTCAAAGCCATTCAAGTTGCAGGAAAAGCATTTGGTTTTGGAAACGGGCGTCGCATGAAAACAATAAGCTCGTAGGATGTTGAGTGCCTGACAGTGAGCCAAACATTCAGTAAACATGGAAAAAATCCCTACTACGGATTGATTCCTAAGGTGATCTGTCTAAGGCATTTTGCATTACAGGTAGTCCTTGATTTATGACCATAATTGGGACCGGAATTTCAGTCGTAAGTTGTTGAAGTCGAAGTCAAGGCATTTCATGACTGGACTTGATTTTCAATGTTTTTATGAAGACTGTTAAGCAAGTCACTGCAGTTATTAAGCAAATGTAATTAAGTGAAGCACAGGGTAGTAAGTGCAAACCTGTTTTATTTAATGGACTTTTTTTGCCACAAAATAGCAAAAAAAAAAAAAGCAAAACACGATCATGTGTCTGTGGGATCTGCAACCAGTCATAAATGCAAGCCAGTTACCAAGTACCCAAAATATGATCAAATGATGGTGGGGTGGGGTGGCAGAAGGGATTGTAAGTAACTTTCTTCAAGTCTGTTGTAACTTTGAATGGTTGTTAAGCAACAGGTCAAGGACTACCTGTATCAGCACTCAAGATGGTGGTCCTGACATGTGAAACATCTGAAAAAGGGCAAGGCTTTAATCATGCAGTCATACCTGCCAATGTAACTTTTTTGATCTCCAACTGTAAGCGCTATTTTTAGCTTTCTTAGATTACCACCAACACTATTATATTTATTTTTAAATGAATCTTAGTCTAAATCATGGTCTGTCATACAATCAGCTATAAATGAACTTTCTTAACCACAATACTATTTGTAAACCAAAAGCCAATTGCAATCTTGGAGCGGTAAACCAGAACTAATCGCTCTGGCCAAACCAGCGTAACTGGGGCCAAGCCAAAATGTGTACATGAAATCATTTTGGAATCTGTTAATCTAAGTTTAGGAGGGCGCGGTGGCGCAAGGGTTAAGACACTGGGCTTCTTGGCAACTTGGAAGGTTGGCAGCTCAAGTTCGAGACCTGGGCGCTGCCATGCTCCTGTTGCATGCTCAGCTCCCGCCTATCTAGCAGTTTGAAAGCATGCAAAAAAAAAAATGCAAGTAGATAAATAGGTACCACCTCAGTGGGAAGGTGACACTGTCCGTGCGCCTCGGCGTATAGGCATGCCAGCCACATGATCGCGGAAGCATCTTTGGATGAACACTGGCTCTGTGGCTCGGAAACGGAGATGAGCGCTGCCCCCTAGTCGGCCACAACTGGCAGGGGAAAACTTTAATCTAAGTTTCCCCGTGTGGAAATAATTCCCTTTTCTGCCCATGAGAAATCACGATGGAAGGCAAAGTCCGAATGGAGTTCAAGGGTTGATGCATCCAGATCTGACTCTGGGGCAAGGGTAGCTGCGGAATACAGTCAGGAGGGTGGTTGTGCGGCAGGAGCAAAGCGCTGCCTGGTTTTTATGTGCATCACACATAATGTGCAGCCCCTGATTTTGAGCTACAGATGCTTCTTTCAAGAAGCCGGCATGAACTTACAGCAGATGATAGTATTTCATACAACGGTGCCAGTAGTTTAAGCAAGTCGCTGGAGGAAATTAATGGTCCTTCCAGCTCTTTTGGCTGCTGCCCTGTGCCGCTCCTCTTCCAGGACTTTCAGTGACACTAGCAGCTGAACCCGGATAGTTTAGCATCTGAATCATCCTGATGAATTGGATATCAGGAGGGCCAGACTTAGGGAAGCAACAACTCTCTGGAGGACAGACTGTAGGAAGACAGGACTTCCAAGGTGAAGGAATTGGACAAAGGAGCTTCTTTCTCCTTGCAGGAGGTAGTCATTCTGCAGAGGGAAAGACCTCCAATATGCAATAAGCTAGGACACCATTCCCATGGACATACCTTAGCAATCTGGGTGCAAAGGCCTCTGGAGAGCATCTCTGAATAAATAGACCCAAGTAAAAAATCCTTTCCGGTACACTTGGCTCCTTATTTCATGTTGGGATACTTTTAGGCAACAACTTTGAAACAGTTTGCCACTTCTGCCTTCCAGAATATTTTTCAACTCATGGTCTAGCCAAAATCCATGGGATTTCTTGGTTGTTGACCAGGGAAGTAATAACAATTAAGCATTTTTCTTCTTTTGCTGTCCACAGTATTTCATTAGCATGGGGTGAAGTTTCTGCTGGAATCTGTCAACACCCTGTATGTGTTGGCACACACTCTCGGAAGACATACCATTTGAGGATTTGATGCTTTCCACTTTTTAAGAAGTGGATGGTAATGTGCCAGAACGTTCTTTGTCACATCCTCGTAGATAAGGTTTGGTTGGTTACTCTGGCATATAAGGATGTGTGCTTTTGCGTGTGTTAAAAAAATGGAGCCTCTGCTACATAATCAAAGGCCAACTTTTTTTAGTTCATCATACGTGATGAATATAAAAATGGATCAAGCTTCAATGGTGCCACTGTGCCCACCATCTTGGCATTTTTTTTTTGAACACCCTTGCATGTAAGAGTATATTTCTGGCTGGTCTTAAAAGATTACAGTAGAACATGAGGCTGCAAATGATGACGGAGATCTCCAGATTTTGTAGGCTGTTATCAGCATCCGAAGTTGGGTTCAGGAAGTAACCTTTTCCCA
>JANHZU010008093.1:124609-140490 GCA_032468055.1 Acrochordus granulatus
CAGCATCCCAGTCATATGATCGCCATTTATAACTTTTTTTTCTAGAAACTGGAATTTACGACAGTGGTATTTGCTTAATGACTGCTGAGTTTGCTTCACGACTGTCATAAAAACACTCATAAAATCAGGTCGGGTCACATGATGATCTTTTGTATGACTGCCAAGACTTATGACCATAATTACCAGGCTCAATTACATTTGTAAGCTGAGGACTACCAGTAATGAGGATACGACCTAGAAGAGATCCTAACTCTCTGCCTACCTCACCACCCCCAGTTCACTGGAAGCAACTGGCACCAGTCTATATTTGATTCTGGTGATGGTGTCCCTTATAAATATTATTTCTGAGTTTGAAGAGAGAAGCATTTGTGTCCCAGTAATGAAGAAAATATCTTCTGAAACAGATGCAAGGAAGCATCCTAACCTACCACATAGTCCCCCCGTGAATCTGTGTAAGCCTGAGTTTTGCATTTATATAACACTGCTTGTAAATGAACAAAAAGGAAAAAAACAGAAGCACTAGCAACCCAATGGGGCATTAGTACAATTGCAGAGTTAGGAAGAACTCTTCCTAATACTCTCAAAAGTCATCTCAAACATTATGAAAAAATAATACTGACAATGGTATCTAAGAGCTCCTTCTAAACATGCCACAGTCCCAAGACTGGAAAAGAAGGCCAGGTGGAAATTGCACAGGTCTCTTCTGAAAAAACATGGTACGTCAACTGCCAATTTCACATAACCTTTGGTTACATCTCAGCAGTAATTTACAGCTATTAGGAGGGCTAAAAGGCTGGTTTTAACAGTCACAAACTATTAAAATGGATTTTACAATGATTTTATTTCAAATACACAGACAAATCATCTTTTATTTCACAACATTCACACCTGAGCTATGTATCTGTCAATCAAAGTGTAACTTTTAGAATGGGACACCATAGCAGATTTGGGAAGGATGGGTGGGTGGGGCTAGATTCACAGTAAGAAATGAAATCCTGCTTTTGGGCTAGTTTCACTGAATTACAAAACAGCAGTGTTATTTAACAGCATGGATTATAATGATATTCTGTTCTTCACAATAGCCAATGCATCAGAATAAAGCAAGGAGCAAGGACAGTTTTTAACTTCTCTGTGCTTTGTTGGTTTTACAGTACGATCTATCATTGAAATGGTGTCATTCTCTAAAGGTTTTTAAAAAGATTCCTTAATCTTTAATAATATATAATGCATATGAAAATGTGCAGAAAATGTTGGCAAATTTTACATGCAAAATAATAATTTGACATCCCCCCCTCCCCAAAAAATCCACTGGACATTTAAGCTATAGTCTTACACTGGTAAAATGACAACATTCTATATCTATCTACCTAGATATCTTCATTTATTATTGCTATCCTGGCTGCTCCAGCTTATACTTTTATAGGACGTCCTATATAAAGTTCACACTAGAATTCTTAATCATTTTAATCTGTTTATTTTAACCTACATTATGTCATATAATCTTGTGGCGAGTATTCGTTTTTACCCAACTGCATTGGTTCTAAATTTGGGGGATATTTTCCTCCAAACCATGTCAATAAATGAGGTTATATGGTTACAGTGGAATGGTATACACGAATATCTTTAACTCCTAAGAGGATCCACTATTCTGAATCACTTTAGAACTTGTTCCAGTTATGAAGTTTTCCAGTGCTGCCCTTTTCAGCTATGGAAAGCAGTTTAGGCCTTTTTCTCAAACTATAAGCATTGTTGCTGTGATATTAAATTAAATAAAGACACTTATTTAGGCTTCTATTTGTATCTTAATAGGTAAGTGTGTAGTAAAAGGGTACAGTATAGGCACACATGAAGCACTGGCACTGTCTTAAACCAAGACACCTTTCTTGGGCTTCTGCTGCAGCCATGGACAAGCAGAAGCATCATGAAAAAATACTTTAAAAATTAGGTGCTATATCAGTGCCCATACACCCTCCAAATCACCTCTTTCCTTGGGATCCTCTACATCAGGATAGATGCACTGTTCTTTCCAAGGCATTCAGACTTGGAGAGGCATTTTGGAGCTGCCACTTCATTCATACTTTTTGAGATGCTCTTTACAGATGATTAAGAAAATACTGAAAATATGAAGCCTGACCATGGCAAACATGTGGCCCCTATGAGGATTCTCATTAGGCAGCTAAGAAAAGCTGAAATTCTAGGAGCTTTCAAATAGGAACACATACAAAATTGTTGCCATACAAAACACAGATTGAAGTGTATCTAGCATTTTTAAATAACTTTTAAAACCCCATCAGTTTCAAGTGTTCTGCTTTTTACCATTTTTTTGACCTGCCTGATACCGCCCACATTTTTCAATTTTTAGATACACACATGAGTAATAAGAATTCATAGGAGTGAAGAACTGAAGCTTGTAATGGTCTCTTGGACCAATAATCGAGGCTGATTCTTTTCCCACATGTTAAATTCTTCCCAATTCCTTTCAAGTGTACCAGACACTCCAATTCTACCATTCTGGCTCCTTATACTCTGATCAACAAATGAGACAGCCATTCAAATCTCTGCCTGCGTGCAAATCTTCCTTCACTTACTTTAGTGAGAATCCACTAGGAACACACCAAATCCAGTGGCTGCAACAGTCCCTCAACAAATGACATACAGAATACATACACAAAACTAACATTATATAGGAATAAATCCTTTTCACTATATTTCAGAAATATATTTAAGTCTTCGAGCTTTGCTTCTCAGAAGCAATTCACAGCACCTAAGCAACATTAATCTTTCCTTTAAAAAAAGTTGCACCATCCAAAATATTCCAGTTAAGACCTACACTATAGGCTTAACACAGACACAAAAGCAGCTTTAAAAATGCATAGGATTGCCACAGAATTTTGATGGACAATCTCAGACCTATTCCAGAAAGTTTTTCTTCAGAACAAAACTTAAAGGGACTCATGCTGGGGCAGACAATCAACCTTTCCTGAAAACCTCTACATAGGCCGGTGCTGTGCTGATCCACTTGATGCATCACCTGGATGTCGCTTCCTTAGTCTCAAGATTTTGATTAAGGAAAGAGTCTCTAATCCTCACAACTTCAGCTGCACACAAGTTCCCGAAAGCTTTGGTGTACCAGTCGGGCTTGTGTCCCCTGTTTCAAAGAAAGAAAAGGTGTGATTTAGATTGATTTTCTCCAAATAATTTTTTTTCTATTACTAAACAAGAATGAAAGAGAAGCAACCAAGGAAGCAACCAAGAGGTAAAAAGTCCAAAACGGTAATTCAAGGAATGATGTCCTTTTAAAATCATGTATATTTCTCAGAAGATTTCCACTTAGGATTTCAAAGAGATCTTTCATCTTGGGAAGCAGAATTTGTGCAAAAACAGATTAAACCGTCTTTTGGTAAGAAAACTTTTTGGGCTGATTTGAAAGCATGTTGTGGGCACTCAGCCAAATGGCTGCTGTAATAAGCATGTGGACATGATTAATTGCAAATACAGAAGGCAACACAGGCAAAATTGTTCCTTTCCATCCGTTCACAAGAAGTCTACTGCTTTTGCTAAAGGAACATCTGCAATACAAGTTCTGGGCCAAAAGTAGAATCATAGTCTCTAAACATATACAAGGTATTTAGTTTCATCCAAAAAATAAATAGTGAAGTCATATAGTAAGGGAGACTGCTTTGGAACCATTAGCATCAATAATAAAACCAAGTTCATCAGTATTCTAAATTAAAAGTAATTAATTCAAATTAGTTTTAATTGGCTTTTTTTTACCACAGAATCGGTAAACAAGTGCCCTTCAGAAGTCTGGCAGCTTTAATTTACACAACCCTTACCAACGACTATCCTAGAGGATTATGAACTGAAAACCAAGATATCTCAAAGGCACCATTACTTAAACTGTCCTACAATATAAAATAACTAACTTTGGGCACTGTAACTTTTAATTCCCCAAACATATTATACTGGAAATGGAACTTCCTTGCTCAACTTAATGAAAATAGAGGACATAATTTACCTTAAATCAATTCGACACATATAAGTGAGTTTGGATTTTCCTATTCCGCAAGGTTCAATAAGATACCTGGACAAAAGCACATTCACTCTAATACCAAGGGCAGGTGCACGGTCATGGTCCACTGAGAAGCTTAAGAGTGCACATGCTCCCTTAGAGAGATTGGTCCTCCAAGTCCTGTGAGAATCAAGCACAACTTCTGTTAGGATGGATAAGAGCAAAAGGAAGACAAGCAAGTTTATCCAAATGTGTTTTATTCCCAGTTCCTAAATTTTAAGAAAGTGTTTTATGGATACAGTCTGCACACTTACCTGAGGATGACATAGTCTCTTGCTGGGTGTGGAGCCATACTGTTTTGTACAAACTGATAAACATCAGTCTGGCTATCCAAAGTCTCAATTACTTTAGCATTTAAAAGATCTTCATCCCAAAGATGCTGTTCTTTAACAATACGGTTTAATACTTCTTCGGGAGTTGCAGGAATTTCAACCATGGATTTCCATAGCCGCAGAGGTGGACCTTCACAAACCTACAAGTACATCGTTCCTAAGGAGTTAATCATCTTGAATAATCATAATAGATTACTTTGGTAATAGAACTACATTGACTTCAAAATAAAAGATCAAAATACTTCTAACTGTTCCATATCACAATGAAACATTTTGGTCAGCCAGTTTGGCAGTGAATACAACACATAAAAGTCAACTAACAACCTTATTTAGTAATATTGGGAGAATCATTAATATATTTGTGGATTACTTTATATATGTAATGTTTAAGTCATTGATTGACTCATGACAACCCTAAATCAAAATGTGAGAATCTGCTACAACCTTAGTTTTTCATTCAGTTTTTATAATTAAGGATGATGGAAAGGTATTAAATAAACATGCCATGTCTTAGAATGCGGGCACTATACAAGCTTCAAAAGATTACATAAGATTACAGAAAGCAATGAATGACATCGAAGGAGTACTGGCTGTTTAACATTTGTCCATTAAAATCTATGCACGAATACCAGAAAGTAATAACAATCCTGCTGTTTAACATTTGTCCATTAAAATCTATGCACGAATACCAGAAAGTAATAACAATCCTGCTATATGCCAACATACTGTACCTTTTTATAGGCAAGTTCTGCTTGTTCTGAAGTGGGACAACTGACCCAGCCCTTAAATTTATCCTTGATTTCCTTGAAGAAATCATCCACACAGTCCTGGATATAAGAATGATAACTGGCAGACTCTGAGTTGTTAGTTCGTCCCAAGTCCTCTAAGGTGAGGGGTCTAAGGTCTTGTTCTGTATAAGAATTCCGACATCTGCTCATTTCTTCAGGGATCTAAGATTTGGGGAATGGAATAAAATTTGAGGATCATATGATAAGCCAAAATTTGCTTTATTTACTTTGATCTGTAAGTGGCTGTAAATATACTGCAGCATATTAGGAATAACAACTGGACCATATCTAATCTCTTGAAGTACATGCACACAAACTCAGCCCACACACCCAGACATAGACATACAGTTAGGGACACAAAATATTTTTCAACTGCAAGTAACGCAGACTTTGATAGTTGCTCAATATAAGCCTTTATGTTGCTGCCAAACAAGATAATAGGTGTCAAGAACAAAGGAACAAACTCGACAGAAAACTAATTCAAGATGTTAAAATGAGCAAATACACAAATATTCACCTGAAAAAGTTTCTTACACTCAGCAATCATGTGGCCTAGGCCTTGGGTTGCAGCCAAATTCTCATTTAAGTCTTTCTGATCCGGTTTTCCCAGATTCTGTTTCCTCTGCATTACCCTATCAATTAATGAACAAAATTGATCAATAAAAATAGATCAGAATGCACTAGTGGTCTGGTCTGTAAATGAATAATTTAAGAAAAAGGGACTGCATCTAAATGGTATTTTTCTATTTGATATTCTGTATCTAAGTGTATTTATTTTTAGCTTTTCCCAGATCTCTACTTTTCATGGATGGTTTTAGAGCTTTCACATATATACGTTGAATACTTTTCTTTCGCAATAGAACTGAGAGACAACATATGTGCGTGATAACATACAACACTCAGTCTCTGAAAATGAAATGGTTTATAAATCACAGCCCTACATAAACAAAATCAATACCTTATCATTGCTTGCACTTTTTTTTCTGGAAAGCAAATTAATACAAAGGACTTCAGTAGAAATATTTTTTTAAAAAGAGGAAGAGAATGAAGAGTTAAAAGAGAAGCTTCTTGAAGGGTCTAGCAACCTGCTAGTGATGGAACTTAAGGTAGAACAATATGGAGATTTACCTCGGAGATGAATTTTCTCTTTTAAGGGTGTTCAAGTGGAAAAGAGAAGGTGCTAAACACACTGCCAAGTTTGTTGGCGTCATCTGGTTTTCTTTCACAGCAGCTGTGACATCACTCAGAAAATATAGAAGAATCTGTAGGACTTCTCTGTTCTCATCTGGTAGAAGCATAATGGCTGCCTTGATTGCCTGGAGACGCTGGTCCTTGGGCACATCTGCACAAAATTAGCAGTCTTCTCATCAACTCATTTTCTACCCATGCAGTATGAATGCATCCAAAGCAAACTATTAACTTTGACTATTTTTGACTTTAGTCTGAAGTGATTTCCTTTAGTGTGCTGCATACCATTCATGGTAAATGAAAGAATTTTCTTTTTTCTTTTGGGTCAACAGCGTAACTGCCCTCAGGTATTTCCTGCTTAGCAAGAGACTCAATGGTAAAACAAAGCCCTGCATATTCCAGAGTTAAATTTAGCATTTAATTTTGAGAGCTGCAGAACTGCTAAAAGTCTTTGGCTGTTAAATTAGATTGTTCAGTTTATGGACATGCGTAGCAACAGATACTTTATCATTAAACTTCATCAACATGAGTTGAAATAAAGATTTGTATACACCAGCAAAACATGTTCTTCAGCTGGAGAGTGAAGTTAAAATAAGTAGGCTTTAAACTACTCCTGACTTTGACCCAATAATATAACTAGGCTCTGCTTCAAAAAGCAGATGAACCATGACAGAGCAAAGAAGAGGAAAGTGTATGTGGTTGTACAGTAGAGATGACCATCACACAATGCTATGGTTTCAGGGCACAACAAATACCTGATGCTACATTTTGACTTGCTTTATTGTACAAAGTTTGGTAGAGAGCAACAATGTAGGAAGAGAAACTGATTTTTTTGCTGCATTAGAGGAAAGATATTCTCAAAGTGCAACAACTCCAAATTACTAGTAATCCTAATAAGGTCTTCCTGGAGATGTGCAATTCTTAAAGAGGGGAACAAAAATCCATGGATTTTTTTATATAATCCATAAATGATAGAGACTCTATCTATCAAAGGAATAAAAGCTCCTTACTAAAATGACAGTGCTAACTGATCTTATCTGGACTTATTTATCATATTTGCATAGCTGCCTGTCTCACATAGTGACTCTTGGCAGCATACACAATAAAATAAAATACATAAAAACCAATAAAACTACAATTTAAATTAAAAGAACAAAATGGCCAATATACACAGAGTGCATCAGTTAATGATGATATAATTAACCAACAAGGTCCACCATGTATCCCCAAGATGGTTGACAAAACCATGTTTTGAGTGTCTTCCAGAAGGTAAACAGGCTTGGGGGCCAACCTCATCTCTGGGGGAATGATATTCCACAGGAAGGATTGATTTAAGAGAGATCAAAGTGTTAGTTTTACTCAACATAGCAACAGATTAATTCACCTCCACCAGTTACTTCGGATGGAAATAGATGAGGTAAGTGTTGATGTGAACATTATGATCAGTATAATTCAATTGGTTTTCTAGAGTTCCTGAAATATAAGTATTCTGAATAAGCACTATAATAAGTACTCTGATCTAGATTTGCAAAATATGGGAAAATTTAATTGCAGGATAGTGTTTTATAATCAAAGATTCTAAATTAGAGGTAGGCTAATTTTGTTAGCTCTTATTTTGTCTGGGTCCTGCAAGAAGAGATGGACATTTGGAAATGGCCAGACTGAAACTATGAATTTCAGTGACTTACACTGGTAGATCTGTAAGAAAGTCTCTGAAAATTTGTTGGTCATGAGAGGTTCTGAAAGGTTGCGGAAATATTGCTTCAGCATATCAGCTACATCATAAGCAGACTGCCCTTCATAATTCACTTTGCCTATTGCATTCTCATTCATTTGTCGTAATGCCTGGATTCTGGACTTGACTCCAGATTTTCGGAAAAGGCCAACCTGTATGACAAAAGAAAAAAATGTACACAAAACTGGAACCCAACACTGATAATTTTATTACCCACGGCACTGGGATAAAATTCAGCATCTGGTTTTGGTGAGTAAATAATAGATTATATTATATTTTTTGTATATTTGTTACATCAATTCTGATGTGGAAAATCACGTTTGACTATATTAAAAAGTAATACGAACAGCCCAGTCTAGAATTACACCATTAGCTCTTTTTGCTAGTACTCCTATATTAAGAGAGATGAAGAGACTGGCTGACAATAAAACTGTTTAGGGAACTACAATCTAATCATAAATATATTCATTTGACTATCAATGTAATTCTAATAAGCAAACTTTAAACAATGAAACCTCAGCACTAGCAGTCAACAGAAAATGAACATCTGGAACTGAGGGAGATCTCAGTCCTAGGCCAACGTGATCACCTACCTGATCCAAACAGTTGTTACGAAGGTATCTCATAGCTTGTTGAATGCTCTGAGGAAGAGGTTGCCCGGTACGTTGGACATTAACTATTAAGGGAACGCCAAACACATTTCGATCTTTATAATCTGGAACTTTTATCCTTTTCATAAACTTTGGCACAGCCCTACAGAAGATCAGAAATAACTTCATAAACAAAGTTCTGTCTTTATTGTCATCTGTATTGCTTCTCTCAAATATGCACCATATGGTTCTATTTCCAAACTCTTGACTGTGGATTAAAAAATATGCCAGAAAACATTTCACATGTCTGAGAATAGCAGCATGGAAAACCTGATTAAAGCAGTGAGATTTGCAACATTCTGCTATGTTATGAAAAAGCCATGAGAAAAGTTCCTTTAAAAGTGAGTGTAATATTTGGGAGAAGAGCCATAAGCCATTTTTAAGTGTTTTCACAAGTGTGGTTGAAGTAATTACTTGATTAGTAACCTGTTTTATATAATTTATTTTTTATCTAAAAAAATAGACATTTTATTATTGTATACAGGTAGTCCTCAAGTTATGACCACAATAGGGACCAGAACTTCTGTCACTAAGCGATGTGGTTAAGTGAGTCTTGCCTGATTTTATGATTTTTTTTGCTGTGGTTATTAAATGAACCAGACAGTTAAGTGAATCTGGTTTCTCCCATTGTCTTTGCTTGTTGGGAGGCTGCTGGAAAGGTTGCTTATGGTAATTCCATGACCCCAGGATGCTGCAACTCTTGTAATAAATGCCAGTTGTCAAGCACCCAAATCATGATCATGTGACTGCGGGGATGCTGCAAGAGTTGTGTGAGGACTGATCATAAAGAAATGGTTGTAAGTTGAGGACTACCTGTATTTATATTCTACCTTTCTTCCTATATGGAACTGTGGATTTCCTATGTTGTATTTCCATTTTTAAAGATAGGATTCCAGGTAAGATCCTGTCTAGGTACTACCAGATCAAACACTCCCAAAAGGAAAGAGTGCTTTAGTCAGTGTTGTAGTTGTGATTATGATGTGAGTAATCTATAGCTAGATTCATAATATATGACTGGTGGAAATTTAATAATTCAATAATAATTCAACTCCTAACCAAGGACCTACAAATTATTAAGGTAGCATATAATAACATAGGCAGTTCCAAGCAGGCTGTTTGTTTGTAAAATTAGGGTGTGCATTCTGATAAATCCACTATTTCCAGATACTAATAGAATCTTTTAGGCATAGCTTGAGATCTCCAATCAGTTATCGTCCTATGTATAGGTAATCTATAGTTAGATTCACAGGCTAAAACTGTGGTGAGAAATTACTATTATTTACAATAAGAATCTTTCTAATGTGCATCTCAACAATATTTCAATATTGTCTACGGTGCACAAGAGCTTTGCAACAACTGGAGTGTCAGCACATTCCTCACTTGAGGAAATACAGCAGAAGACCCTGGAAAAGTAAGCAAGTATGTCTTTGCTTACATCATCACTAGTTAAAACTAAAGCTGCAGCTGTATTCTTTATCAGTTGATTGTCTTTCGTTTGAAATCCATCCATTCAATTAGGAATTCATTTCCAGCCCACATATTTTTTTAAATAAAATCAATCTTGAATTTTGGATCATACCAGAACAAATAAACTGGTGACATCAAAAATGCCTTAAGAGCTAACCAGAGAATAAATCAATTAATAGAGTAATAATTGCTTAGTTAATCTGCTAGGTCAAAAGGTAGAGGAGAAAATGAGAGTGGCCATGACAAAACCAATAAAAATCAAAACGCAAATGCAGCAGTCAATGATCCTTTTTAATCTTGCTTTTTCAGGACTTTTGGAAGAAGATGGACACGTGAACAATGAGCTTTTTGTATATTAAATGGTTGGCTTTAGAAAGCCCTCAGATGTGTTCCACTACCCACCAGCTTGTGTCACAGCAGAAAATTGATGTAATACATTGGTGTTAGCCAGAAATAAACTTCATTTTGAAAAATGACCTTTTCAGATACAGCCCCCACTTGACCTCTCCCCATATCTTCCTTTTCAACCACCTTTTCTACCCACTTGGGTAAAAGGTCCTTCAATTTGCTTTCAACTAATATATCAGAGCCTACTATTTTATTTAATCATTTAAGAATGTTCAGTGGAGCGCAACAAATAACTTTCACGACACAGCAGAACTAGGAATGCCAAAGCCAAGGGAAGCTAACTCAATAGTATGACTATTTTTAGGTCTATGAATTACTAGTTCACATACAAGCATCCCACCTCATTTATATTTCCACAGTTTGAAAGAGTGTTATTGATATAAGCATATGCATAGCTTTCATTTTGTTAAAATACCCAGTGGTGGAATGTAATGGAAATTGAAACAGACACATATTACGATGCCCACTGAGAATCTCAAGCATGCAAACTGCTCAACACTTATTTCGGTCACTCAGGACAAACAACTTCTGTATTTAGCACAGCTCCCGTAATAACAGCATTTGAATAGGAAGAGCTTTGATGATGGGCTTAAAATACAATCGTAGACAAAAAGCGGTGTGGGGGGGGGAGAAAGAGAAGGAGTTAGTCAGATGTTGAAGTTGCAATTAAATTTAATACTCCATGCAAAAAATGTACACTGTATTTTTGGGTACCAGAAATGGAAATTATGAAGTGATTTTTTTAAAAAGTATTCTTCATCTGGAGTGTACTATTAAATCAATGGACATGCTTGTATATTCTAATGCAATCCTTAAGGCAAGATGGTGCTTTTCAAATGTTTTGAGGTTTTATCAGCCCCAATTTCCCTGGCCATTGATAAAAAACTGGGAAACTGTAAAAAAAAAAATCTGGAGAGCATCAACATGTCCATACCTGTTTTAAGGTAAACCCAATGGGATGATCATGTGTTTATCAGCAAGTTGAAATTCCAACAGGATACAGAAGGGCTTTATGAACAATTTATGCCCTTCAATTGTGAAACTCTTCCTTTTAGACCAATTTCCAGAGCCAATAGACTCCCCCTCTTTAAAAAAATCAGATTTGTAGAAATCAAGAGTCAAGAATTAACATTATTTCTTTGTCACATAGAAGCATCGAGGCACACAGTTCCTTACCAGCTGAAACCATGTTTGTTGGAAGGTGTGTATTTCTCCAAGAGTGCAGTTAATTTCAGCAGGGAATATTTCTGCAGCAAGTTCATCTGTGTAACAGACTGACAGTCAATCTGTAAGGCTGCTGAACTTAAGCTGGGACGATGGGAACTCTGAAAGCTGTGCCACCTCATTCTGTGTCTTTTTAAAAAAAGAAACAACACTGAATGATTTTGAATCGCATAGACAGGTTTAGGAAATGGAAAGCCAAATCAATAAGTGATCTGGAAATGTATCACAATACAGATTTGCCTATGTGAATTATTAAACAACTTTGATTCAGAAACTGAGATTTTTGTGATATTAGATTTTTTAAAATAAACAGCTGTATTTATTTATATATATAGTATGGTACTAGAATGTATGGTACTAGAGTTTATTTAACTGATCAATTGTTTATGTGGATATTTGCTAGATTTACTGTACTTACAAAAAGTTTATACAATAAGAATTTTATCTGCACTATATGAATGCTAATAAAACAAATATAGACAATTCAAATTTGATTTTTTACCTGAACACAAACTTCTATATAAAGAATTCAAGAATCTAGATCAATATGTTATCCAAGACACTCATAACAAAATGGCACATGTCTAGATGTTCTAACATGGTTTGAAAACAAACTGACAAAACTTAAGTCTGTGATGCATTCAGTGTTTCTCAGATAATCCATGTCACAGAACTTAAATAGAAAAAAAGTAATATATACATAAAATATATAAAAAAGTTCAATGATAATAACATAATCAGAAATATAAGCCATACTTGGATGATCTAATTTTCCTTATTCTATGGAAGATAATTAAAAATTGTTCAGTGTCACCCTTCATTTTGTAAATTCATGAAAAAAATCACTATTTTTATTATTTTAGAAAAATCAAAACATTTTGCTGTAATCTAAGAAAACACTGCACTATCCTTTATCAAACCAAAAGTATTATGGTGTGAAGTATTCCCAACTCAGCAGATGGCTGATGATTACATCAGTGCGCAAGCTTTTCACAGAATATGCCTATTTATCTTTCTATTTGGAGAACCATTAATACTGAAAATTCTTCTTAATGACTAAGTTCATGTTTTAAAATTACTTTTGGAATACATCTCCCAGAGAAGAACTAAGGATGCAGATTTCATTGCAGTGTTTTCAAATTACTCTTTCCTCTGCCTTGTCTATTTATTTAGTAAATATGAAACGTAGTATAAAATTACTTTTCATTTCAGAAAGTCCTGAAGTTTCCTTCAAACAAACTTGAGAATTATGCATGCCAGGCTATGGATGTTGCTTCTTGATCCTGAACTTTTATTACTCTCTGGCATGAAAGACAGCATATTTCTTCTATGCCCAACATACACATTTGATTAATAATTTGAGCATTAAAATGATTTATGCACACATGAATAAATATATTAAATATATAGTTTCCTCTCATACTTGCTATTCTTCTAAGATTAAAATCTTGTATTTACTGACCTGTTGGTACGCGTCAGTGATGCCCCCACTCCAGAATCCCTTCTTTCCTGGATTCCTACAGCCTCCTCTGTTTCATTCAATGAATTCCCTGTGCTGTCAAGATCACTGGGCATGGTTCTATCATTGTCCACATCTAGCAGGATTTGTTTGGGAGACGAAGGGCATGGAGAAATTGAGTCTAAAGCTGAATCAGAGTCTCCTTCATCAGAAAATTTCTCTGACCATTGGTTCACAATTTTCTGCATGCCTTTGACATGATATAGGATGTCATCAAGTTCGGGAAAGAGGTCCTCGTTCTCCAGATCAGCCAGATTTCCTGTGCTAGAATATAATATGGAACCTGGCACATTGTCATAAACGCTGAGACGACTGCAGATTGAACTGGAGGAGTTGCGTCTCTTTCCTATGCTCATATCTTTGGAGCTGTCAGAACTATTCTCACGATGGAGAGAAAGATGTCCATGTCCATGGAAGCTTCCTGTTCTCCAGTTCACTGAACTATTCTTTGATGGAGCAAAATTACTATTGGAGAGTGCCTTGGGAAATGTTCCAGGTTTGTGGTCTTCAGGGATGAAAAAGACAGTATCTTCTGCAAAGCTCTCCCTGTTTTTAAAATTTTGCTCCATAACATCATTAAATGTGGATTGGTTGAAAGGGTCAAAGCCTTCCAGGTACATTCCCACACGCTTATTATAGGCACCAAGGCTGCGTGTCCTTGTAATGGGGCTCGGAGTGCTAACTGCACTGCTTGTCTCTGACTGGCTGCTGCTACTGCTGGTCTGTGTGGAATTGGAAACGCTTCTTTTGCGTACCATTGGAAAGTTGATGTGATTGCCATTGAGAGTAGAGATCTCCACACAATTAAGTTGCTTTAATTTCTCTTTACCCACGCCTTCTTGCAAAATTGGACCACTGATTATCAGGCCAAGCTTTGAAGGAGCTTTACTTTTCCCATGATGAGAGCCTTTTATTTTTAGGCTTTCCATCCTCTTTAATAGGCTCCTTGTTTTGGATTTGGTATTCTTCTCATTTGCTTTCAAACTGCAACTGAAACTTGATAAGTCTTTAGTGCAGGGAAAACTGCCTTCATTTTCCACAAGCTTTCCTGTAGAGGTAATGCTAATGACTGAGTTTGTCCTAGTGGTGGCTGCATCACTCTGGGAGGCAGCTGGATGGCTATTGTTGCTGCTCATACTGTAAATGGAAGCTATCTCATGATGTTCACTCTGCTGGAGCATGTCCTCATGATTGGTTGCATTGCTCAGTTGAGCCACTTCTGGGGATGTGGAATTCATATCAAGCTTTGGAGAGAAAATGTTAAATTCTTCCAGTCTGGACCACCTCTTGCTGTCCCTTTGGAACATCCACTTTCCACTGATTGCACAAGGCTCATCTTCATCTGAATCTTCACTCTGCAACAAAATAGGACACAATGAAAAAGCTCAAAGGTTTGCAACCAACATGGCTGAACTAAGTGAGAATTCTAAGAATTGATCCAGCTCCAAAATTGGGGATAGATTTTTGTAAATCCTATACCTCCTTGTAAATCAACTCAGCTAAGAACTAAAGGGATTCATAGCATTACTGTGCATTTGGTCCCATCTTCCAGTTTTCACATTACAAGTCCACCAAATGGTTGGAGGATTATATATTTCAGTTAAAAAAAGAGAGAGAGCTATCCATGAGGTATTATAGGGGTCACAATGCCACTGATTGTCAGCTCATTTGTGAACAATTGAAATGCTGGTGATTGTCTTTAAAATATTAAAGATTTTAGAATCTGGTGTGTCTAACCACACAACTTGATCTAATTCTTCAGTTCTCATTACTGAAGCCAGGACTTTCCAGATTGAGAAATTTCTGAATTGTCCTTCCCGGAAATAACCATATTCATATCATCTTCAGTAGGATCTTGCTACATATTTTGTTCATTGTCTGAGCTCCCAATTCAGTTTTGTTGATTGATATCTAACAGATGGCAATGAAGTACTGAGATGAAGGGTGGGATCAGGCAGTGATTCCTGTTCAATGCCTCATCAGACCCATTTCACAAGAAGTGATTCTTGTACACAAGCAACTTTACAGAGTTGACGAAGAGGGAATTGTGTTTTCTTTTTAGCAAACCAATTCCCAGTCCCTTAAGCCAACAGGACCAATACACCCTCCAAGGTCTCTGATATCTATACTAACCTAAAGCTGAAAGTTGAATCAAAAGTCTCTTCTACATTCTGATGGTGATACAATTTGGGCAAAAAAGGCCATTTTTAAAGTGCGTATATGTGTATATATAAGTAAATATGTATATGATCTATAGATTCACTTTGATTTACAAAGTGAAAGGAACTCAGTTAATCTTTCCCAATCTGGCGATCTTCCTGGCTCTGTTGGCTAGCCAATCTTTAACTCTCATAGAATACACCTGGAAGGAATCTAATGGTGAGCTAAAACAGGGCATCCTATTATTTATCCAACATCCCAAGGATCAGCAGACATTCCATTAGTCACATTTGATCTCACTGAGTTCAATGAAAAATTCGGTCATACATAAACATTTT
>JANHZU010008093.1:152749-163368 GCA_032468055.1 Acrochordus granulatus
ACAGGGGGGCCTGGCGTAATGCAGTCCATGGGGTCGCGAAGAGTCGGACACGACTGCGTGACTGAACAACAACAACACTTGTATAATATTCTTCCAGTAGCATACTAGTAGATAAGTGTAATATCTATGTGCCAAGTTTTATCTAACCAATTTTTTTTTCTGTATATGCACAAATCTCATTTTTCGGGAATGGTGTCCTTTCAATCAAGCATGCAATTCCCATAGCTGGATAACTATGTGTGTTGAATTATGAAGTCAAGGCTGCAGACAGCTTAGAACCTATCTTGTTAAATGTGTCTGAATTTCTCCAGACTTCAGATCACATCGTTTATTTGAATTTTTTTTAATTAATGAATACTTTCAAGGAATTTGTCCCTATTTTGAACTGCTTTACTTAACACTTGTCCAGAAACAAGATATTGGGGGAAAAATTCACATACTTAGCCTTTATAGTCAAAGAAACATGATGAGTGACTATGTATAACAAAATGTGCACAGAGAATAACTGAAATGTAATAAAATGTATTTTTTACTTGTGAAACATGCTGACATTCATATCTGAACTGCTCTTTTGTACTTCTGGAGTGGCTAATGTATAATTTGCAAAGTTAAAAGATTAGCTGCATTTATCTCAAAACCTATTTAAGCCATGTGTTAAAAGTAATGCCATTTTAAACAGCTTTATCTGCACAGCAGATTGAATGTGATAGTATTGTTCAGGTCAGTGTTATATTATAGAGCAAGATGGATATGCCAGATCTAAGTCAGCCAGAAAGAAAACGCACAAAACCACTTAAATGTGGCAAAGTTAGGAATAGTATGTTTGTTTAATTTTATCCCATCCACAAAGACTTGTGATAGATTTCCCTCATTGCTTTTTCTTCACATATTGCACCTCTGGAATTTAAAACATGATGAAAGCTACCAAATTAGATGGTTTTAAGTAAAAATTAAACACATGCAATCATGTTAGCAATCATGGACATTATGCCTCTGAGTTAATGATTCAGTATTCTGAGCTGATGCCAAATTCTTATTCCATTTCAAATTTATTTTAGTTATAAGCCACCTTTATTCTTTTTATAAACAACTCAAGCAGCAAACATACATCGTACTCCATTTCCCCCTTATTTTCCCTACAACCACCACCCAGTGAGGTAGGTTGGGCGGAGAGAGGGTGACTAGCCGGAATCACCAACTGGCTTTCATGGCCAAGACAGAATTAGAACTCACAGTTGCCCAGTTTCTAACCTGGTGCCTTAACCGCTATACCAAACTGGCTCTCAAATACAGGTAGTCCTTGATTTACAATCATTCATTTAGTGACAGTATGAAGTTACAACAGTACTGAAAAAAATGATTTATGGATGTCCTTGAACTTAAACCAGTAGTGTCCCTGCGATCACCTGATCAAAATTTGGGTGCTTGGTAACTGGTACATATAATGGTTGCAGTGTTCTGGGGTCACTTGATGACCATTTGTGACCTTCCCAGCTGGATTTCAACAAGCAAAGTCAATGGGGGAAGCTAAATTTGCTTAACAATCACATGATTTACTTAATGTCCATGGAAAAAAATCGTAAAATACATGGTGACTCACTTAGCAACTTCTTTGCTTAGTGGCAGAAGGTTCCAATCTTTTTCATAAATTGAGAGTGCCTGTAGGTTGTTGCTAAATCAGCCTTTCTTACATACCTGCACAAAGCTTCAATGGCATCTCTGTCCAGAAAATCATGTTCTCTCTTCACTGAAGTGATGTCAATGGGAAAGATAAGATCTGTTAGGATCAAGATGGATAAACAATCAAGATGGATAAACAATCAAGATGGATAAACAATCTGTCCTTCCCTCCCTCCTTGTATCTCGCCTTTATTATTTTTGCAAATCACTCAAGGTGGCAAACACATCCAACACACCTTCTTCCTCTTATTTTCCCCACAACAATAACGTTGTGAGGCAAGCTGGGCTGAGAGGAGTGACTGGCGAAATGTCACCCAGCTGGCTTCCATGGCTAAGGCAGGATTACAACACATTCTCCTGGCTTGTAGAACCAAAACAAACTGTCTCTATAAGCAGGGTTTATATGTGTTCAATGGAGCCTCTCAAATGTAAAATTCTTTCTAATAGTAGTAAAATCTGCAGTAATGTATGTTCTAATAAGTAATAACTATTATTTACTTTGCTTCTTTCTTTAAATCTTATCAAACTTATAAAATGCAACTGAAAATGAAAATAGTGGGAAAATGGAAAAAGATTTGCCAAAATCAATATATATTTCAAAGCTTCTGAGACCAGACCCCATTAAAATTTTAAAGCAACTTCTTACATTTTTCCTTTCAATAGTATTGATATTAGGCATTAGGAGGCCACTCTACTGTGCCATCTAGTTATCTATTTATTTGTATCTCGCCTTTTATTATTTTTACAAATAACACAAGATGCAAACATATCCAACACACATACCTTCTCCTATTTTCCCCACAATAACAATCCTGTGAGATGAGTTGGGCTGAGAGAGAGTGAGTGGCCCAAGGTCACCCAGCTGGCTTTCATGGTTAAGGTGGGACTAGAACTCAAAGTCTCCTGCTTTCTAGCCTGGTATCTTAACCGCTAGACCAGACTGGATCTCCTCTTTCAAAGAAACCATCTCTCCAAGAGATCAAATACAAGCCCCAACTGTAACAATAAACATTTCTTTTTATACCATCTTGGATGCAACGTGCAGAAGCACATCCCCATGTATTACAGGAAGGAAAAGATGGGGTGGAGGGAGAGGGTATCTTATAGGAAGCAAAATACAAAATTGCGTGAGCTGTGATAAATCAATCTGGCCTTCAAAACAAATATTACTATTCTGAAGAAACCTTCCAGGGGTCTGTATATACACCATTTAGGCAGTAGATTTGCTGTTCTAAGCAGCATTGGAAAGCAACAAAGCAGGCATTAAAATGGTTTATCAAGATACAAACAGATATGGTATTTTAAATAGACTGATATGAGTATCCTGTTAGGAATGACGAGCTGAATGGAAGGAGGATAAACTGCTATAGGCTTTATGTTGTCTCTCTTCCCTGGGGAAAAAAAAGGTTGTGCTCTTGTGATCCATCAAGCAAAAGCAGTCCACTAGCTGTGTGTGGTAACCCACATGGGTTTAGTAAGTCTCCTCTTTCCATTGCCTGCCTGGGTTGCAAAAACAACAGCTTGGCAAACACCTGCCTGGCCACCAACCATGCATGAGGGACAAGCTGCATTTGCTTTTGTCAGTTGTGCAAACTTGTTTGAGATAAACACTTGGGAGAAAGCAAGAATGAAGTAACACTCAGAATCTGGAAAGAAGTCTGGAAACTTACAAGTAACCTGCAATGGTAAATAGACAAGTAGGATTTTTCCAGCATCTGCAGATCCCTGAGTGGGCAGATGGCCCTCGATCCTACATTCTACAGGACTGACAAGAGCTCTAAATCATAGATTATGGATGTGTATTTGTATTACAGCACTGCTTCTCTATCTTTCCTTCTGGAGTTTGAGGAAGTAGACAAAGTTCTTCCCTAGCAACCTTAAGTTAAACAATAAGTTAAACGAACACAGTTACTGGTCAACCAGGGAGGCTGAACAAAGAATAAAATATCTGAACCTGATCTCCCTGCACCAGCATCTATATTACTTTATGAATGGTAGCATGATCTATCGAAAATGTCACTTTTTGTTACTGCGTGCCAAGATGTGGATTTCTGCACAATCTGCATTTTATCAAAGCCAGATGGAACATGAGCCATGTCAAAAGCTTAGCGAACTTCCTGTTTTGCTGCCTTTCCTTTTGGAAATTCATGAGCTACTTTCACTTTACCGTTGTCATGCTTATCTTGTTCTGTAACCATTTTCCCGATCTTGGTATGCTCCAGATGAGTGGGAAATACACATTCTCATATTCCTCAACCAACTGACACATTTGACTAAAATTGTGGAGTTCTAATCTTATCTCTTGAACGCTCCACATGAGAGAAGGCTGCCGTAGTCACTTGGCTGCTATCATGGCATCAAGGGAAGATTTTTATTTACAGAAATTATGAAAAATAGCAAAAGCTTCCTAGAAAATTTGGCAGAGCAAAGAAATCAAAGCATCCAAATATAGAATGTTGGAAAAAAAGAGGTAGACAATAGATGCGGCTATCCTGCTGAGATATTTTATTATTTAAATTTTCTAAAACAGACTTTTCATGACTTGGTACCTGGCCCAAATCTGAAGAATACAATAGGAGGAAACTTGGTTCTTAAACAGATAAACGAAAGAACTGCCAAGTGTTGTCTCTGTAAGTGCCATTATTGTTTACCATTGCCAATGCAGCTGTGAGCTAAAGCCTAACTCAATCATTTGTTAAGAATACTCTGCTTAGCTATGCTGCGTTGTCCCACAGTAAATAATAAAACATCTTTATTTAAGCAAACAGCTGTGGTGAGATGCTGATGTTGAATTTTCTCTCCATCTACAAGAAAGCTTCTGATCTCTGCTGTAGACTTTTATGGCTAACGACAATGAAAAACTTTCTGAATCACTCAGACATTAACCAATATTAGCCCAATTTTAAAATATTTTATCTCTGTTAAATCTTGCACGGTCTGGCAAGTATAACTCCACCTTGAACATCCTAGCTGTAAATTCTCACTAGAAATCCACCTTTAGATCTCTATAATCAGGCATTTAGCAGGCTTACTAGTCAGCACACACACATCCAGATGTCGCAACCTTTAAAGAACTTTAACACCAAGAAATATTACAGTAAGAATTACTTGTAACAAAATGGCTGAATATGTAGGAAAAAACAATATGCAAGAAAAAAAATATGTTACTTTATTTTCAGACAAAAATCCTTGAAAAGTTTTATAGTGCAACTTGCAAGATGATCCGAATTAAATTTAAAAATTAAGTTAGAAAATGAATTTTAAAAAGATATCAATTATATAAAAAAGAGTTAACGGGTATAGGAAAAGGAAGCTCAATATTCATTTTCAGCCTCTGACTTCTCAGTTTTTTCCCCATTCTATCTCCTAGATCAGCTTCTCCCACAGAAATTTCCTCTACAAATCTGCAAGGAATAGAGTACTATTTAGCCACTTGAATCTAAAAAACAAACAACCTAATAAATTGCTCCTCTTATTGTTAAGGGTATCAGCAATTTTGTATGGCTAATAATTGGGAGAGGAAAGGAAATTTAGGAAGGCCTCTAATTCCTGGTCTTTTAGCATCTGGAGTTTTTGCTCCAGAATTTAATGCTTGTCCTAGGATAGGGTAGCTATTTCTTTTTCCAGTGAGAAGTCATTGTGCTATTTTTAAAAAATAAACTGGCCACTCATGACCATGATGTAACTCAAACTGAAGATTCTGAACCATATTTTTGGTGCTTCCCCCTTTTATAATCAGAATAGGTATGTATAGATATAGGGCTTTATCACATACAGTCAGGAGTTTTCTTCAATTCTATCTCACCAGACCGAGAAAAAGGTTTGTTCTTTTAAAAAACAAAGGGAGATTTCTGGGGATCTGGAGCAAGAGAATGCTAAGCCTGAACAGAGAAAAAGTGAGAAATACCATTTCCCTTTCAATTCTTATAAATAGCTGGAAAGATCCAAAGAAATTAGCAGAAAACCCTGCTTCGAAATTTATGTTGTTTCTGTAGTAATAAATGTGTGTTTTTAGGAAGATTCTGCATGAGATTTATTTTGTTGCTCCTTTCAGGGGAGGGTGGGACAGTGCATAATTCCCAGGCGCTGCGTAAAAGGGTGAGCTCCTGTTATTTGCCCCAATTCCTGGGGCAGTTCGAAAGTATGCAAAATGCAAGTAGATAGTAGGTACTGCCTGAATTGGTGGGAAGGTAACAGCGTTCTGTGCATCTCAGTGTTTAGTCGTGTTGGCACATGACCACAGAAGCATCTTTGATCAATGCTGGTTCTTCAGCTATGAAACGGTGATGACCACTGACTGCCCTCTAGAATCGGACACGACTGAAAGGGGAAACCTTTACCGTTTTTACAGCGGCTCTCAGTACACTTGCAAGACACGGTACATAAATAAATAATGTAAAGCATGCATCCAAAAATATGCAGCCAGTAGAAAAAGAATATCGTAAAGTGCAGAATTAGAACCACGATCTATTGATACATTAATAATATACATTATAGATTTTGGATTGCATTCATTAATATGGCACAGCTGTCTTTTGGGTTGTCATTCTTCCTTGGAAGGTTTTAGAATCTTGTAAGATTCTAAGCAAAGTAGTGGACCATCACTCTCTTGTGGTCTGACAGGACCACTGCATTTTCCCTTAAGCAAAACAGGAGCATTGATTCTACGGAGGCAGCTTTTTCTTTCATTTATTGGGGACCTAACAAATGAAAAAAAAAACAGGCTTTACATATTTTTTTTCCTTTTTAATTAAGTTTGATTCTGTTTATATACTGGGAGAATTGATCTATTTCTCAAAGAGACAGGAGCACAGGCCAAATCCTCTAGCAGCATGCCTTAATATTATGCGAGGCCAAGTTATGCGAGGGTCTGTCTCTCTCTAATCACATCTACCCATCCCATCAGGTTAGGCAGGAAGGACATGTTGCAGGTCTCATCCACAACAAAACATCATCTCATCGGACTTAGGAATAAAATATTGCCTCTGCCCCGGAAGATCATTCCCCAGGGGTCAGATTGGCCCCAACTTTGCTGGCCTTCCTGAAGAACATGAAAACATGGTCTGCCATGTGGCCTGGAGATGCTATCCAGTAACATAGGTATGCAGTTTGTAAGGTGATTAGGTTGCTTGGGAAACGGAGTACATTCTCCCACAGTTTATATATATATGTATATATATTAAAAATTTAAATTATTTTTGTTGTTACATTTTTGGTTATTTTGTTGTAAAGTATTGTTTTTGGGTTTTTAACTTTGTATGCCATTACCCAATTTCTCATGTGAGATGTGTGAATATATACATTTACCAAATATAAATTTATACCAAAAGTAAATTTATAACCAAAGTAAGTAAAAGACAGAAAGTGTTGTTAAATAAATTGTGTTAATTCTATTTTTTTCCTCTTACTCCTCAGAAGTCCTATCTTTCTCAAAGGCCAGGATTATAAAACGCACCAAGTAAAGTAGCCCTAAAACAGTAACTACCCAGCAGCAATATTAAGTTAGGAAAACGGGTCCAAAGTTAAAAATCCAAAGGGCTTCTGGGAGGAGAAGTTGGTATCCTCCAGCGTTTCATCCTATAGATTGAAAGTCATGCTGCTCTCTGCTTGTTAAATTTGGAGAGTAAGGAAGATGACTGTGATATAACTATATTGACCTAGCCAATAAGGGCAGAAGCATTTTTTAAATCCAGAAAATCCAGATAACATTGAGAAGACACCTCTCTAAGTAACTGAACTATAAGTTGGAAGAGAGGTACAGCAAAATCAGAACTATAACATTTGGTAATTATAAACAATCACAAAAGAAGTACTGTAGTTGGAAACATCCTGTAGATTGATTTCATGGTCCAATCCACCTAGTGTTATTGTCATTTTGCTGCTGAATTCTGGTGGTATAATTTTGGTGTGTAGTAGGGTTGCAAAAAGAAGGTATATATCACTATTACTTGCTATCCTTATTAGGAAAAAACAACAACAACATGGACTGAGATAGCGCTGTTCTAAAGTAATTCCAAAATCTTTAATCTGATTGCCTTACCAGCAGTACTGAAGGTTAACATCTAACAAAAAAGGATCTTATGTTTGTCAGACACACAGAGATCATAGATGTGAAGTTGATGTTGAAGTTGATCACCCTCTAATCTGTCCACAGTTATTATCTATTCTATGTAAAGTAATAATAATACAATCATGCCATTATTAAAAAGAAGCATCATAGAACATGGAGCTGTATTTTTACTTACCCTCATAAAGTTGAACATACTGGGGGAATCCTGCTGCTTGCAGCCAATCACAAGCTTCCTTAGCTTCAATCTCTGAAAAAAGACAATTTCAAGTTGGTGTCTTACAAAGCAAACTCTTTTTTAAAACAGAAACTTAAAACATTATGTGCAGAAAATGTATACATATTGCATAATTATCTGAACTGAAATACAGCTTATTGCCCAAGTGTTATTTTAATTTTTGATTACTGTATATCTTCTGTTTTCATAGCTTTAGAGAATTATCCAATTCTTCTGCTCCATGACCAATTAAAATTAAGCCAAGCTTTGCAACTACTTTATATTAAATATAATAGCTACAATCCAGAGAGGAGCAATTTATGAACATTGTGCTTTTGCTGCAAGGTGTGGTAGATGAAGCTTCACATGCACAACAGCCTTATTTATTGCAAACACTTTAATCTGCCCAATAGCAAAACATTTTCTGAACAGACTGTAAATTAGAACAAAGGATAATAAAATACAACAAAATGTATACAGGAAAAACACAGAGTACAAAATATACTAAAGTCACCAGAAGAGAGTTGCTACTTAAAAAAATAAAAGAGACTATAAAAAGCAGTCTATAAGTGGAAGAAAAAGACAACTATATCTGCCTAGCACCAAAAGAAAGCAAATGGTGTCTGCCTTGGAACTGTATTCCACAAAAAAGGTGCTACAACCAAGATGTTCCCAAGGTAACATTCAGGACAAATTATTTTCATTTGAAAGCAAAGCTCAACAATTATTTCTTTGTGCTTTTCGTAAGTAATGTCTTTTAAGAAGCCTTCCAAGCAATCATGAGTATTAGTAAATCGGGTGTCTCTGACATACACTAATCTTGCTGACTGAAATAAAGGTAATACCCACTTTTTATAGTAAGTAAATAACATTAACCGACTTTGATTCTTAGAACAACTAAGGCATTGTGCTGCATTCAATCAAGAACATGTTTACTATTCGGGTTAATAGTAAAAAGAAAGTTATGCAGCACTACCACATGTATGAATTATTCCATTTACATTCAGCTTATTTGTTCCAACTGTCGTTTGATACAAGTGGCCAGGAAAAATGCAACGTGTATAGATCTTTGACTTTTATTCTCGGTTTTCTTATCAAATATGCCAACATGACTAATTTATTTGGATATTGATCCCAGAAAACAGAGGTTAACAGGTAAACTCAATATATATGTTACTTGAAGAGATTAAAAAACTTTTTCTAGACCCTGAATCATACCACATTTCCAAGCTAAAATGAAAATGTACATTTAATTCCAACATAAAAACACATGCACTAACAGAAGACAGATTGTTTCCATAGACTTATCACATGGACTGTCTTAAGAAGTCATGAGCAGTTGAACTTAACTAGAAGATGAGATTATTTTGATTAGCCTTCTAAAAACAATGTGGCATGCTATGGAATTGATTACTGAAGGTATACTTACCCATACTTAAGCCCAACCTTGCTGTGTAAATCAAAAAAAGGCCAAAAAAGCAGATTGCGGGACTCCAACTCCTAAGGATATCCCCGGATCCTCAGAAGACTTGCTGGCTACTTATTCATTGCTCTGAGTAACTAGGAGACCAACTTTTGTACATCTGCTTCTTTTTTGTTTCTTTGCTGCCTTTTCTTCACAACATTTTAAACTGCAGACAAAAAGGGCACCTGAATCCAAAGAACTGAATCAAGATATTTTTGTGTCCTAGAAAGTATTTGGGGTCAGGATTAATCCAATGAGCAGCCAGGAAAACCAACAGGTAGTTAAAAGAATTCTTCAGTGGTATATTACCACCTCATTCAATTTTTTTCCCTCCTTGGTGACAATTCAAAAAGCAGATTTTGAGAATATGTGTGTCAGCCATCCCAGGTATTATAAACTAGATAGAAAACGTAACTAGATGAGCTAAATCTATTTTATTATATATAAATCTACATGAATAGAGTCTTGCAAGTCTGAAGGTGGAAACTTTTCAATGCACTTTTGATCAATCAGGGTGGGTCTTTCCTAAGTTAAGCAACCTCTGACTGTTAAGCTACCATAGGCTCCTGCCTCTCTTGTCTGAATGTTCCCTAGCAGCATCTCTTACCTCCTCCACAAGGTCATCCACACATTACATTACATTGTAGTATTGCTACAGTTATACAAACACTATATGAACTCTGCACTGGTTCTCCATTTCAGTAGCATAACTTGAGCTTATTCTATTATTTTTAACAAATCTTACTAGAATTCATGAACAGGCTAATGGAAGGGGAATCAGGCTAAATTGGGAAATTCCAAAGTCCCTATTTAGATGTGATTTCTTCTGAAAGCCAGTATCAATAGATCCATAAATTGTTCAAACTTCATTCAAGATAAACTAAGGAACAATAAATAATTCTCAAGTTATGACGTTAAAACTTAAAAATCCAGCAATTGAATATAAAATCCTGTTTTATTAGCTCTTAAAAAAGAAAAAAGAAAAGAGTGATGTTTAGGAATAAGTGCCAGTGAATACAGTAGGATTTCCTTTGATTAATCATATACTGTGGTGCCTCACAAGACGAGATGAATCTGTTCCGGGAGAACGCTCTTAGCGTGAAATGCTCGTAAAGCGAAACGCAGATTCCCATAGGAAACAATGGAAAGTCATATAATCCGTTCCACGCCCCCAAAAATATTCACCAAAA
>JANHZU010008093.1:180794-193862 GCA_032468055.1 Acrochordus granulatus
GTGAGTTGCATAAAAATACTTTGGGAACCAATTCAAGCCAACAGTTGCTATTTATTTATACTAGCTTAATATCACTGATTCTGTAACAGCAGACTAGATGGAGTTTTCCCCTTGAAATTAAACCTAATTCCCAAATGGGTAATTTGGGTTTTAAAAATTAATAATAAAATCAAAACCTAAATCTAGCTTATAAAAAAATGTACCTTAGGAATCAAAACACAAAAATAATTATGGCTCTTCTACATTGTCATCTCTTAATACTCAAAAGGACCTCAAAAGAATGAAGTATTTTATATGAAAATAATGAGTTGTATTGGTATAGAGGAGCAACTGACAAATCCACACCTTAATTTTTGCAGCATGTCTCACTCCAGAATTTTGTTTTGGGAATGGTATGTTGTACCTACAGCCCCACCTTCTTTTTTAGACTGGTGTCTAAGCCAGCCATTCCTAGGCTTCAGAAGTCTGTTAAACATTGATGCTGGTTTCCCACATATCTTTTGATTGACTTCTGCAGTGAACATCTGGGGGGCCTGGATCTAATTCATAAAGAATTTTTTTTATTGTTGTTCAGCTGAATACTTGCAGCATAACTCAGCTTTTAGGGATTTAGTGGTGCTCATCTGACATGTAAAAACCAACATGGCATGCCACCCTGTAAAGTGAAGCACATTTTATTCATTCTGACATTCCTTCTTACTCAGATGGATTGTAACCTATTTGTTTAAATGGAGGAAATTGCGGCAGCTTCAACTGCTGATTTTTCAGTATTAGCCACAGCATCACTGTATTTTTAAAATGGATTTTCCTAATACCATGTAGTGTTAGTGATGAGAGAGCATCACTTGGTTTGATTCACAGTTGGCTCAGGATTTTCAGGCTTCCTCAGAAAGTTTTGCCTCGTTCACAACAGGATACTCATGTTCATGATGCTGGCATATATGTTTAAATCCTTACATAGAAGATAGTAAATCTAGATGATGTCCTCTGTTAATACACATAAGGCACATGAAAACTTTTTTATATGACTACTGGGCTGCAAAAATCCAGATGTACAGTAGTAGCATCAAAAAGACAAAATTTTCTTTGTGGTCACCGACAGTCATCCAGATTTTTGTACCTGGATCTGATTGTTGCCTGTTTTCATTAGTCCTGGGGAAGCATTAATGTTGTGAAAGATGGAAGGAAAGAGAACTAGTATCAAGGTGGACAGATTCAGTTACAGTGGTGATGGATGTGCTGTTTGGAAGACCTGGTTAGGGACAGAGAAAATCTATGGTTGCTAAAAGCCAATATTAGTTTGATGGCACAAACTGAAAGTGGAGTAAAGCAAAGTGAATAGACTGCTCATGTCTGCTTTCTTGTTCTTTGTGTTAAGTTCGGCAAAACTTGAGAAATGTGAAAGGAAACTGAGCATTAGAAATGGACAGATGATCATATGTTGACCCAGGTAACTGAACATACAATATATGATTAGTCCTCAATGTATAACCATTCATTTAGTGACTGTTCAAAATTAATACAACAGCACTAAAAAATGACTTATGACTGTCAGTCACACTTATGACCATCACAGCATCCCCATGATCCAAATTCAGGCACATGGCAAAGTGGCATATATTTATGACGGTTACAGCATCCTGGAGTCATTTGCAACCTTCTCAGCCCACTTTCGACAAGCAAAGTTAATGGGGAAGACCAGATTTGTTTAATGACCACATTATTCACTTAACAACTGCAGTGATTTGCTTAACAACCATGGCACAAAAGGTGGTAAAATGAAGTATGATTCTCTTAACAGCCATCTTGCTTACCAACGGAAATTCTGGCCCCAATTGTGGTTGTAAGTCGAGGACAACTTGTATTCCATATAAATGGTGTCTCAATCTGGAGCCTTTTCAGTCTGAGTACCAACCTACAGTTGAGACTCACTCCTAACTCTATGCATTTGGAAATAAGCATCACTGAACTTATGAATTAACATTGCACATGACACAAAATGAATAATTTAATTAAAATGTTATTTCTTCTTATTAAAAATATCTGTCCATTAATTGTTCTATTGCTATAACCTGCTCTAAAGCTACTCAATTAGTAAATCATAGGAACCTTTCTCTGTTATGCTCACCACTATCTAAAATCACTTTTCTCTCTTTCAGCAATCTGATTCCTGCCAAATCTACAGTCCTCCACACTGACTTAACATCTTTACTACTAATTCATCTGATCTCTTTCATCTTTATCCATCTGTCCATCCTAAAATTTTCCCCAGGAAAATGTCTTTTCTACCAGTATTCTATGCCATAAAGCATATTAAGTCAGCATAGATTTTATGCCAGTTGCCTTTCCTGACAATCTTCCCCATTTATAATTACATAACTATTCACTGGAATGCTTATTTTAAATCCTTAGTAACTATATTTTATCACTATGGATGAACAGTTGAAGAGACGGTTATTGATGCTCTGCTACAAACTATTTGTAGCGTATGTTATAACTGGAACAATATTTCCCCTTCATAGTTACAAAAGTGATAGCCTTATTGCCAGCAACTACAAGCAAAGATTATGCAATGTATCCTTAGTGAAAATGTTAAAACACTGAGAAAAAAGCTAAATTTCAGTTCTTGGTAGTCCATTTGCCCTGCATATTTCCTCTGGAAGTCAGAAGGGGTTAGGCGGCGCTTTTATTATTAAAACAATGTGAAGTCACAGTTGCCAGTTTTTTAAGTGGTGAATTCTTCCCAAGAACCTAGGATGCTCTAATGTATCAGTGTAATATATGTGCAGATCCAAGCAGTTTTTGCAATTGACAGATGGAAACTTTGTTTATGTACAGATTTTCTAAATACCATCCAATTATGGTTGTTCGTGCAGTCAGCCAGATGTTTAGATTGACTCTGGCATTTTTATCCACCTATCAAGTCCTTCCCAAGGACCTGGGACAGGCAAATATTGTTATTTGATGGTGTTAAAAATCTTGTCACAAGATGTAAACTATTCTCAATAAAAACGCCATTTGCAATTGACAGTTGTTAAGTCTGTGTTGTTTATATGGTAGGTGCTTGTCTGTTAAATTCTAAAGTCCCAGAGCACTTTAGTTTCTTTATTTTTTATTATTTTGTTGATTTTGTTGTTCCACTAGTTCTTGCTTGCAGGCAAATGGTACTTCTTGCAGGTATTACAATGCACCATTGTTGCTACTTTGGCATGCTGCTGTTTGTAGTCAGTCTGTGCGATCTTGTAGCAGCTAATTATGTGATCCACTGTTTCTTCAGCTTCTTTGCAGAGGTGTATTTGCTTTCTCTTGCTGTCTTCTCGATTCTGGCTTTGTATGCATTTGTTCCTAAGGTTTGGTCTTGTACAGCCAGAATTAGCCCCCTTCTCTCTTTTTTCAGCTTTCCTACTCTTAGCCATTGTGAGATCTTGTTATCTGCTTTGCTTCTGTTTTTTATGTACTGGCCATGCAATACTGTGCCTTGCTATGTTTTTTTTTCTATTCTTCATTTGTTTTTCTTGTAGGCCAGTTCGGTCTCTTTGGTACTCAGTAAGCTTTCATGGTATACTAGCTTTAGTGCATCTTTTTCACTGTCCTTCAGATATTCTTCCAATGCTCCCAATATTCAGATATTCTTCCAATACTTCCAATATTCTTTTCAACTGTGGGTGTACTTGCAAAATTCCATGTCCCCCATGCTCCTTATAATTCCTGTCAACATTGCTGCATGGATGAAAGGCATGCTTCACTGACATTATTTTTCATATCTTCCTATCTAGGACTTTTAGTTCTTGTTGAATCTAGTCCATTATTCTAACTGTGTATCCAATGACTTGAGTTGCCCAGGTGTTAATTGTCTTGATGGTACTTCCTCCACTGAGTTTGGACTTTAAGATCTTTTTCAGTTTCTTGATGTATTGATTTCTAACTTTCTTTAGTGTGTTTGATGTCAGCTTGAAGGATGCTTAGGTATTTGTGGTGATTGTCTTCATTCAGACTCAATGTTATTTCTGTAGGGCATCTTGATTCAGTCAGTTTTCACTATTTTTCCTCAGCACATTTGTCCAGACCACACTCCATTGACATATTTTGGCCATATTTGCAGATATTTTGTGCAGCAATTCTATTTCAGGTGGTGTTTTTCCACAGAGCTTCAGATTGTCTATTTAAAGGAGATGTGATAGCCTGGCAGATGTTTTGATCTCCGATAGTCATGGCCTGAATTGTTCAGTATTGTTGACAGAGGTATCAGTGCAATAACAAACAATAGTGGTGGTATTATTATATACACAGCTGCCAGTTCTTTTGCTATTATTGACCTTCATATTCACTCAAGGCACCTATTAGTATTGGTACCTTTGCTCTCTTTTGCCATAGTCATTCTATTTCTATTTGCAGATCTACTATTATTATTTTAAGAGAGATAAATAAAAGACCTCCAACTTTAAATTAGTTCTTATTGGGCAATGCTTTTTGCTCCTGATACAGCTGTTCCCCTCACAGTTCTTTAAATTATGGCTGGAGAACCTGTGGACTTCCATATGTTGGTCCTCAGCTGCCCTCATCCTAGACTACTGATCATACTGCCTGATGGCAGTTGAAATTCAATACTGTGCACACAGCTATAGCCTTGCTCTGTAAGAGAGGGAGAGGCTCTTCTTAATATATGTGCTAAGTTTCCCCTATTTCTGCATTATGACTTGATTTGAAATGTGCATTACTGTGCAATCTGAATAAATCATTTTCTGACATAAAGCAAATCTTAACTGCATCTGTGCTGGCAGGTTGGAAGTTACATTGCTGTTCCTAGAAACCCTTACATGGCTCCAGATAGTTAATTTGCTTGAAAAGTCAACAAGAAAATAGAAACTAAAGCTTGTCTTTTCATGGATTATTGATTTTGCCAATTACCTTTGTCATGTTTTTACTAGTTTAGCTGTATTTGTCTATCTTTAACAGATACCCCTTGCATAGTTGAAGCTTATGATTTAGCTGGCCCATTGGAGAAAAGAGTTCCCAAGAGTCTCGGTGATATCCTAACATAATATTTGCTATGTAGTCTTAATTCTTAGTGGGAGATGTTGGATACCAGAGCTGATAGCATTATATTTCATTAGAAAGGCAAGGTGGTTTAGTTTTTGTTTGTTTGTTTTTTGTTGTGATGCCTTTTGAATCAGTGCTGACTCCTGGCGACTGCCTTTTTAGAAGTTTTCTAGAACTCAAAGTCTCCTGGTTTCCCACCTGATGGCTTAACCACTACACCAAAGTGGCCCTTAGAAAGGCAACTTACAAATAGTTAAATATATTAGCTACAGTCTGGAATTAGCCTGAGACCAAATGAAGGCTACAGCTTCTTTGTTAGGGATTCATCTTAGAAGATATAATCAAAAGTTGAGGGGACAGTTATCTATAAATCAATTCTGTGGAAGCACCAACAATGAGAACAAACACTACTTTAACCCACAACAGTTTCCATGGGTCATTTTTAAACTTTCTTAATTTTTTTTAAGATAGATTACTTAATTGTCCTGTGCAAAACCTCAAATGGATATTGTGCTTCAGTTGCACCTTTGACGAATTGCTTCTTTGAATCTGTCCTGCCAGGTAAAGTGCCACTTCGTTTCTGGACACAGCCATAAAGTAAATAAATTCTGTAAATTCTTAAATTCTGTGTTGAAGTAGATTCTTTGCTTTACTTTCAAAAGCCTTGCTTATAGGTCCACCAGAGCAATTTCTATCCAAATAAAATGGCCTGGCAAAAAAAGCGCTCCACATCCACACCTCAACTAGAAGTGTTGAGGTAGAGTGTCTCCCTTTTCTGGCTGTTGTGTCACTTTGCTCCAGCAATTTAAGTTTAGGAGGCTCTCTGCAATAAAGTAGTTTGCATACCTTACAGTAATGAATACTGTGTAGGCCAGCTTTCCAATTGTGATATCTGTAGTACTGTATTTTAGAACACTGTGATGATTTCTTTTAGGCTTTGTTTCACATAGGAAATGAACTTGCAGCATTTACCCAACTAAATGATTGCTCTAAGTTTCTTTTTTTAATGCCAGTTTCTAATCTCCATCTAAACAATGTTATAGATCTTTATTTCTTTTACATTATTTAAATTCTTCTTGACAGTCTTGTGCACTGCAGCTCCGGCACAACCACAGCAAATTTCAAAGTCACCAAAACTTTCATTTCTGGATTACCAAAAAAATCATATTTTCAAGGAACTATGTCTTCAGAAGGAGAATATGTTAAAAGCCACAAAAGCAGTAACAACACTGTTACCTTTGTTCTGAGTGTGAACAGAGTTATGAATCAAGTCACTTTTACTTTTGTATTTGGGGATTTTAATATTATTAAGTGGGAGTCATGGGATAGCCCATGGAAGAAAATTAATGATCATATACTGATTTGTAGGTCATGCCTATTGACAGGAGGAATATCCCTTCAAAGAGTTGTAGCAGTGTGGTTAATAGAGTCACAAGAGTTCAAGATGGATGGCAGGGTATTTATGAAAATGCCCTACAGGCACATTTATTCACTTCAAGGTATATTGTGTTTTCAATAGCATTTGCAGGATGGAAAATAAGGACTGCATTGTGTCCTCTTTTCCCTTTAGGCGCAAGTGTCCCCTACTGCTAGATGCCTACTTTTAATCAGTGCATCTTTTAAACACAGGCTTCAGAGAATTGGTGATGGATCTTATGATTCACTGCCACTAATGCAGAGTTGTGAAAGATATTAGTCCCTTTCCATGAATAGAGTATAAATATTGTCCAAGCAGAAAGTGTGCTAGATTACAAGCATGTCTGTCTCATGAGATGCCGGGCTTCAGGCAATGCTTCTCAGTTTGGTTAGGCTGTGCTTCTGCAGATGAATACTGTGGTTGAAATACTCAGAATTTCTCTTTCTCAATAATTCATTTGACAATGCAAATGTAGACATGGGGGATCCGTCGAAAGAACTTCATACAGAAGCAAGTAATAGGTTTTCCTTCACAAATATAGCAGTGGTAGTATGATTACAGCAATTATTTTTCATTTAAATGATACCAAGATAGGAAGTCAATCCATCTTTTTCATGGTGTCTTGTTTTACTATGAAAAAGAGCAGTATTTAGAAAACAACTTTTTCAGTGAGAAAGAAATCTCCCTATAGAAAATAAGCAGGTAGCAATTTTGCTCCTTGTAGGAGAATAGTCTGATCTGAAAAATGCCACATAAATAGCCAATTTTCTGCAACATGTTTGCTTTCATCATTCTTATAATAACCGTGTTACTAAATCACAGTTGATTCAGGAAACAAGTCATTACTTTTTCTAGTTTTTTTCCTTTGGGTCTTTTTCTCCATTCTCTTTATTGAAGGTGAAGAATAGATAAAAAGAAATTGGAGAGGAATTGCCTCACTTCCAATATAAAGGTATAAGGCCAATTTCAAGGCTACAATCTGACAACCCTACAAAAGACAGATTTTGGCTAAGTTATGTCCATTATGAAAAAGGAATATAGAAGCATTTGATAACATGAATCCTGTACTAATGCTGATAAAAGCTTACATTTGTGCTGTGCTAGGGTTCATTTGGAGTAATACAACCTGTATGTTCACCAAGGCATTCGGCATCCAATGTAAAGCTCCGCACTAACAGAATTTATTGCAGATCGAGGATTCTGAGCACCTACAATATCTACAGTATTAGTAGTAATCATGGAAATTCCCATTCAGGCTTAGTCATTTCTTTTTTCTTGATGGACGACCCAATGCTTTGTAGTCCCATGAATTTTTCATTCATTAAGCTTATTTCCTCTGGAGGAAATAGGAATAAGTATCACCTGGCTTAGCTGGCCAATTATAGGAAAGGCTGCTACTCATTTGTAGCCCCCAGGGTGAAACTGTAGGATAGAGGAAATCATTTTAAACCGATAACTCAATGAAGCCCAATCACTAAGGTAATTGAAACAAGTTCCCTTTCATAGCTACTTTCATCACAGTTCCAAACAAAGCTCTTTTTTGTGCTCTGTTACATTGGAGAAAACAAGGTATATAAAATTAGCTCGTGGATTCGAAGGGATGACATCCCATTAAGACAACTAGACCAAGAAAACAATAATTCATGAGACACTTGAGATACTTAATATCTATGAATGAGTTTGTTTTGAACATACTGGGTCAATAAATTAATTGGAACTTATTTCGTCACTGGTTTTTACATTTCTTCAAAGCAGTTCTCAGCTAAAAATGAATGTACGTAAATCTAAATTGCTGGATAGAAAAACTTCAGAAATGTTAGTTTTCGTGGGGAATGTCATTCCTAATTTTGGTGGGCAGAAACAGTGCAGGAGAGAATTGTGGATGAATGTGCATAAAAATGATACAAATCCAACCCAACTGATTGTTCCGTTTCTACCATATATGTCTTTCCCTTCTGAACCAGGAACATGACTATCAATTCATGTTCCTGGTATAATGTCAGCATTTGCGAAGATTGTGGTTATACAGTGTTTAAGATATTCTAGCCAGATAATCTGAGAACTGGGACATAAGTTTGTATACAGTTTAGTCTGGTTCCTTAAGCCTGCCCACAACTAAAATCAAGCCCTTGTGTTCATTTTGCATTTCTTAAATTCAGTCCTCTCCTAAGTGTTGTAACTGAGGCAAGGAAACGAACAGTGAAGAGAATGGAGGAACTATTCAATGTGCAGTATACTATGCTACAACAGAGCTTTTAAAAAGAATCCACATGTGAAACGGAAATACTAGAGGCAAAGCTGCAAGCATAAGGCTCATGAGATTGATCTGTCCCCTGAACATGAACTGACTCTTAACATGAACCCTATACGAAGGGTAATGAAATTCATTACATGTATGTATGATGGTATAGAGGTAGTCCTCAATTTACAACCATTTGTTTAGTGACTGTTTGAAGTTACAATGGCACTGAAAAAAGTGACTTACGACAGGTCTTACACTGTGGCAGTCACATGTTAAAAAATCAGGCAATTGGCAACTGGTATGTATTTATGATGTGGTTGTGTCATCCCAGGGTCGTGTGATTGCCATCTGTGATCTTTCTTTTACTGTAAGATCTGTGATCTTTCTTTTCCAGCAAGTTTCTGACAAACAAAGTCAATGGGAGAAACGAGATTCACTTAATGACCACATGAATCACTTAACAACTACAAAGATTCACTTAATTAATTAAGATTCACTTAAACATGGCAAAAAAGGTCATAAAATTGGGTGTGTCTCACTTAACAGCCTCCTTGTTTAGCAATGGAAATTCTGATCCCAATTGTGATATAAGTTGAACTCTACCTGTATATAGAAAGTTGTGAGGTGGACTTCAATTTCTGTAGCTGCACTGATTTGGCATATGTATGCCAGGGACATAGGAAAATAAACCCGAGGCTCATTTTGTTCCCTGCCATGCTCACTTCCTGACATCAGCTTTAGTGCCTGAATCAAGCATGTCTTTTTGCAGTGACTATGCCCTTCCATTATTGTTTTTGGAAAAATAGAAGCTCTATACCATGATTTGAAGATTTTATGATACCTAATTCTAAGTACAAATATTCAGGAGGTAACTACGCTGAGCTGCTTTGTGCCAGAGTGAGAAGAAAAAAAGAATGGAAAGCCAAGTTTTTTTTAACAAAATTCCTGCTTTTTCATTAATAACAAAAAAGAGAGAGAAAAGAGCAAAACAGAAAGACAGTAGTGATGATGATATCAAAGAGAAGAAAAAACACATAAAAGGTTTAACAAAAAAGTGAAAGAAATGATAAAGTGAAAAACATCATATAGAATATAAAGCACAAGTTAATATTTACTTTTTTTAACCATTCCATCAGAGGCAAAACAGAAACCTTCAGAAAACAAGGCTGAAAACATCTTTGTAGCAGGCTGGATAAGATTTATCAAAGTTTCCCTGTATTAATTGTGGATAAATGCTAGATTTATATTCTACTTTTCTTTGACATGCTCAAGGTGGCCTAAACAACGCTTCCATCTTCAACTGTATCCGCGCAATATCTACCCATTATAAACACAACAACTACCCAGTATGAACTTTCATTCCTCCTGTAACTGCAAGATGGGTACTGTGGCTTATTGTACCTGCTGTATACAATCTTTACTTTAAAAACATGCATTTACCCAGCTACGCAGGTAAAAAAGATAAAGGTTTACCCTGCCAGTCATGGCTGACTCTAGGGGTGGTGCTCATCTCCATTTCATTGCTGAAGAGCCAGCGTTGTCCAAAGACAATTCTGCAGTCATGTGGTTGGCATGACTATACACCAAGGTGCACGGAACACTGTTACCTTCCCACCAGTTTAGGTGGTACCTATTTATCTATAGTAAACCCTCGGTTTAAGAATCCATTCTGGAAAGCTGTTTGTAAACCAAGGTGTTCATAAGATGGTTTTCCCATAGGAAACAATGTAAAGTAGATTAATCTGTTCCAGACCACCCAGAAAACTGCCTATGCAAAGTTGTTAAGTCCCTAGCAGGTGGGAGTGGAGCAAGGATGGAGCAGGCAGTGGCAAGTGGTGGTGGGGCGGGGATGGAGCAGGCAGCAGTGTACAGTAAGTGGCAAGCAGTGGTGATCCCAAGCGGTGGTGAGTACCGGCAGGTGGGCGGAGCAGGGGGTGGAACAGGCAGTGGCAGGTGGTGGTGGTCTCGACCAGCGTCGAGTATCAGCAGGTGCGTCAGGTGGTGGTCCCAAGCAGTGACACAAAGAAGCGGCTTAAGAACATATTAAACTTAAGAATGCACTCTTGGAACTGTTTGTGGGCGTCACATGGCATGTGATGTGGACATTTGTAAATTGGGTAAATGTTTGTAAGCCAAGACCAATTTTTCCAGATAAATACATTCATAATCCGAATTGTTCACAACTTGAAGTGTTTATAAACCGAGGGTTTACTGTATTTGCATTTTTACACACTTTCAAACTGCTAAGTTGGCAGGAGCTAGAGCAAGTAACAGGAACTCACCCCGTTATGCAGCAGAGCTTGGCTCTCAAACTGCTGAGCTGCCAACGTTGGGGCTGACAAGCCCAGCGTCTCAACTGCTCAGCCACTGCGCCCCCAATGCTATGCGGGTACATATATGTTATTAGGGGACTTGTGGTTTTTAGCCAAGACTAATTTCAAGTATAATCTATGAAAGCAAACATCAGTGCCTGCTCCTCCTCCAACTGTAGCTCTATATTGCAACGTGTGTTTATATCATAAACACAAACTACAAAACACACATAATCTTTTAAACTTTACCAGCTTCACCTGCAATTACACCACATTATGCCTTTGTATTCTTAAAGCTAAACAGGTATCATGTTACTTGCTTGGTAGCAAGAAGATTATATGGGAGCCACCTTTGAGCTTATGTACACTTGAAAGATTAGTGCCCATGAGATGTAGGGTTGCCTTGATATGGATGATTCAGTTAGTACAATGAATCTGCAGAGCCCATATAGAGAGGGATACTGTGCATTGATTGTAGGAATCCTTAAATCAATGTGGACCAGCTGCATTCTCAAAGAGAAACCTGTAAAGTCCTGTAGGCTATTGAGCTGTCTTCTCCTTAGTCAGATCATGTCTGTTATATCCTTAGCACAACATATTAACTTCTGTGAGTTGTTGTCCAAAATACAGTTTTTAGTGTTAGGCTAGAAATCAGGAGACTGAGTTCTCGGCCTCCCTCAGACATGAAAGCTTGCCTGGTGGCTTTGGACTAGTCCTTCTCTCAGCCACCCTATCTCACTGTATTGTTGTGAGGGAAACAGGAAGTGGGAGCATTAGATATGTGTCCTGCCTTGAGTTAACCAAAAATTAAACACTTTAAACTCTTGAAAGGATCATGGCACAGCACACATTTCAATGGATTTATCTGACAGGGCAACTACCAAGGGAGTAGTGAGGCAACTGAAGGAGAGACATGCCTATAGGGTGAAATGTCCCTGTCTTGCTGCTAGTTATGAGAAGGACTCACTTACAGACCTGGATATCAGACAGTGCAGGCTGGTAGGTCAGGTTACCTCTCTGTGTTGGAAGTTCACTGATCTTAGTATAGGCCAATGATATTGAAAAAAAAATTGCAGTGCAATTTGACATGATCCCAAAAGACCAGGAAGTATCAAAAGACACAGAAAGCAAAAACTGCAGCTACTTTGAATATTGGCTTAATCAATTAAAAGAAGAAAAATATGTAGCACAGGCCCTTGCTTAAGGTCAGTGAGCAGACAATTACCCATGTTCATTTGACGCTGACAGTTCTCTTATATCATTGTATGAAAACCAAATGTCCCTTTCTGAAATGAAGTATTTTTTCTTTGCAATAAATTGATTCCTATTTTCAAAAGCCATTGGGGATGGATGAGAAAAAAAAAGTTGTAGAGTTTTTGTTGAGAGATCTTCTGTCCACCTACTAAAGGGACAATTAACATCTTCAAAAACAATACAGGCTTGATTAAGATCTGATTTCTCGATAGGAAGTATAAACAATGACTTGAAAGGTATGTATATAGACCCTTCGAACTGATTTACTGGTACCTTTTAGAATCTGTCATGCATGCCATATTGCCTTCGCAAGCTTAATTACTGTAAGTTGGAAGAGAGAGAACATATGCCTCCTAGCCCATTGACGTGGACATCAAAGGCCATGTTGCGAAAAAATAAGATCAACTGAGAAAAGGGGACAAAAATATTGAGATCTGTAGAGATCTTATACCTGGAGAACAATATAGACCTGGAATATACTGAATTATGGGGGACCTGGAGAAATTTTGATTATTCTTCTTTTTTGACTTTTTCATAGAGAAAAAGAAGCTACTCAGTAATACAGTACTGTACTTGCTTTGCACACCTAAAGTATACAGGCCAAATATCTCCATTAACAAGGCTAAGAAAGCACAATCTGGGTAATAAAATGGGATTGGATGCTTTAAATTTTGCCCATTATCAAACTTAAAATAACTGCATTTTTCAAAATTAAGGAAGCATGAAACACATGAAAATACTTAAGAAATCCTTAAGAAAGTATTTTCAGCATTTTATCATCTGATTACAATAACAGTCCCCAA